>VSMD01037017.1:0-53573 GCA_008750895.1 Mirza zaza
AGGGCCGGTCATGCCGGCTGGATGGAGGTCGGGACGAGGGCCGGTCATGCTGGCTGGATGGATGGAGGGCGGGACGAGGGCTGGTCATGCTGGCTGGCTGGATGGATGGATGGAGGTCAGGACGAGGGCTGGTCATGACGGCCGGATGGAGGTCGGGACGAGGGCCGGTCATGCCGGCTGGATGGAGGTCGGGATGAGGGCCAGTCATGGCGGCCGGATGGAGGTCGGGACGAAGGCCGGTCTTGCCGGCTGGATGGAGGTTGGGACGAGGGCCGGTCATGCCGGCTGGATGGATGGAGGTCGGGACGAGGGCCGGTCATGCAGGATAGATGGATGGAGGTCTGGATGAGGGCCAGTCACGCCGACTGGATGGAAGTCGGGACGAGGGCCGGTCATGCCGGCCGGATGGAGGTCGGGACGAGGGCTGGTCATGCCGGCTGGATGGAGGTCGGGACGAGGGCCGCAGGGCTGGACTGCACTTGGGGCTGAGGATGTTTTCATCTCGGGAATCCTGTCTGTGTCTGCGAGGTCGGGGGCAGTGTGTGCTGAGCGATTGCTCCGTGCAACCTGGTTCTGGGCGCCTGGCCTGGGCATGAGGCTGGGTCACACGGCCAGGCTGCTCTCTCAGGCGACCCTGGGGTAGATGCAGTGTGACATTATCTTTGTCCCTCCTGGGACACTCTGCCTGCTGGGCTGGGCACCCTCCTCCCCTGTTGGCAGCCTCGGATGACAGGCTGCCTGGTGGAAAGTCATTATTACTGCACGCAGTTTAGCTGTTGTTTTTACAGCGTTGGTAAGGTTAAAAGAAATAATGATAATAATATAAGAAAGACTCAGCCACAGTAACTGCCTGCAACATGCTATTTGCATTTTTAAGGAAACACTTCTTTGAGGCAGCCTGGGTGAAAGGTCACTATTTGCATATAAATGGAAAAGAAAGTGTATGATGCTGGAAGTTACATCTGTATTATTTTCTCAGCAGTGAGCTGCTGTTGGAGAGATTAAGGGACATGGCTTGCATTTGGCTTTTATTGAATAGAGAAAGTACCAGCAAGGCTGATTTAGAAGCAAAATAATGAGAGAAATGTGCAAAGCTATAGAATTGCCAACTCCCCCTGCCCCCACCTCTCCCTTCTCTCATTTTCACCTAAACTCAGCAAAAGCTGGTCTTTGCGCCACTCAGCAAGTCTTCATTTTACTTCTCTCTGGATTCCAGCTTAAAAAAAAAAAAAAGACCAAAACTTGCCCTCATTTTCCCCTCAGCCCTATTCGTGTTTCCTGCCAAAAGCTCTTCCAACGGGAAGGATGACAATGCTGCCTTCTCGACGCCCCCAAATTCAGGAGCAGAACCCCTCACCGCAACTGTGCTCTTCCAGGGTATGGGGTGGGGCGAGAGGGCTCCCACCTTCTGGAGCTCTCGGGGCTGTTCCAGACCTTCTACAGGGCCAGGCTGGGTGGGGCAAGTGTCAAACGGGGGGGGGGGGGGCCTGTGAGGGCGGGGACAGCCCTGTGCCACCTTCCCTACAGCCCCAGGGGACTCGGTTTCTAGGGCACAGGCTCCACCTTCCTCGAGGAGATGTTCGAAGCTGTCACACTCTCCCTGGTGCCTGGCCAGGAGGCCTCGGGGCAGAGCCTGTCACCCTAGACAGAAACCCTGGGTACAGCTGGGGCTGGCCTGGGGACCCCCCTAGTCCTGCATCCAACCTCCTCCCTACAGAGGCCTCCACTGACCTCTGCTTGCTCACATCACACCCTTATCCTCATTCATTTTTAATTTTTTAAAAAAACAATCTCAAACCCACAGACACATTTCAAGTCCAGGACAGAACGGATTTTCCTGAACCATCTGAAAGCAGGGTGAAGATGTGACACCATCACCCAGAACGCCTGGGTGGGCGTTTCCGACGGAGAGGACCCTCTGCCGCGGACCCTCCTCCCCTGCGCAGCCACGGTCCCCGGAGCCCTTCACAGGGGGGGCTCAGCGGCGGTGCTGTGCTTAGTCTTTGTGTCTCTGGTCTTTGGCCACCTGGGGCAGTCGTCTGCCTTCCTCGCCTTTCCTGACCTTGAGCTTGTGAAGAGCAGCCCTTCAGTAGGGTCTGTCCCAGGCTGCTTGGGATCGGACGTGGGTCGCTCAGAACACCCAAGTAAGGGTGTCTGTCGCTGCCCTCCCTGCCCCGGACGCCGGTCCACCCCTTACCCGATGGTGTGGACTTGGCACGGGATGAGATGGGGCACCCAGTGCCCCTGTGGTCCCCAGCTCATCTCCCTTTCCACCTGATAAGGATTGGGGGCAGGTATTTTGCAACTGTGGAGGCATGTCCTTCCTCATCAAACTGTCAGCTTGTATGTTTTCATGGACATCTCTGCGGACTCGTGGTTTCTTGTTTCATCCAGTGTGTCCTGGGCTTAGTCCTGGTGCTCAGACGCTCCCCGACTGGCCAGTGGAAACCCAGCACCGGCCTCCCCACTTCCCGGCCACACCCTCTGCCTCCTTCCTGCCTTCGCCACCCCAGGCTTGGAGCCGGGTCCCTCTCGTTGGGACAGTGGTCAGCACGGGGCCGGGCGCCGAGCGCCTCCCGGTGGACAGGGCTGGAAGGCACACGTGTGTGGCACCCGCACGTAGACGCGGTGCACGCGGGCGCACACACCTGGGTCTGTAGTTGTTATTTCTCCGTCTGTTGGCGACTGTTGAAAACCACGAGTTCGCATGGATGCTCCGGCTCCCTGGCAGGGTCCATTCTAGAGCTCCCCATGGGCATAACTTCCGACCGTGAGAAACCGGGTTTCCGCCATCCGCAATGTGTTTACTGTCTCTATCCCCTTCCCTGCTCCACGGAGCTCCGGCCCCTCGCTGGGCCCCCTCCCCGGGCGCCCCCACTCGCCCTCCCTGGGCAGCCAACACCCCCGCTGCCTGGGCGCGGGCTCCAGGGAGCCCCACTGGTGGGTCGCCCAGGACTGTGGGGCCGCCTCAGCCTCCCGGGCCTCCTTGGGCAGCCGACACCCCGCTGCCTGGGCGCGGGCTCCAGGGAGCCCCACTGGTGGGTCGCCCAGGACTGTGGGGGTCGCCTCAGCCTCCCGGGCCTCCCTGTGGCGTCAGAGCTGGGCCCTTCTGCTCTTTGCACTCACGGCAACCGGTTTGCTTCCGTCCTAGTGTCGAGCATCATCTCTGTTTATTTTCAATGTTTCACTACTGGGCCAGGCAGTGTGTACCAGGGTTAATTCTCGTATAGGCCGGGCGTGGTGGCTCAAGCCTGTAATCCTAGCACTCTGGGAGGCCAAGGCGGGTGGATTGCTCGAGGTCAGGAGTTCAAATCCAGCCTGAGCAAGAGCGAGGCCCCGTCTCTACTATAAATAGAAAGAAATTAATTGGCCAACTAATATATATAGAAAAAATTAGCCGGGCATGGTGGCGCATGCCTGTAGTCCCAGCTACTCCGGAGGCTGAGGCAGGAGAATCGCTTGAGCCCAGGAGTTTGAGGTTGCTGTGAGCTAGGCTGATGCCATGGCACTCTAGCCTGGGCAACAGAGTGAGACTCTGTCTCAAAAAAAAAAAAAAAAAATTCTCGTATAAATCTTTGTTTTTCTTGTAGATAACACCCCTGCCCTGCCGCCCCACATCTCAGCCCCCTGCTTGGTGTCCTCTGGGCAGTTTTTGAAACCATGCATTTCTGGAAATATTTTTATTCTGCTACTTCCTTTGATTAATATTTTGTCTGGGCATAAAGGGGACACCCTGAAGTTGAAAATTAATGCCCTTAAAATTTCGAAGGCCTTTCTCTGTGGTCTGCACCTCCCCTGCTGCCAAGCAATATGACACCGGTCTGTTTGTAGGCTTTGTTTGTGACCTTTCCCCTCTTCGGAAGGTTTTAGGGTCCTTTTTCTATTCCTGGTGTTTTAAAATTTTAGTGTTGGGATTGGCTGGATGTGGGTCTTTTTTCATTTACAGTGCTGGGTACCTAATGGGCCTTTTAATCTAAAAATGTAATTTCCTTTAGTCGTGGGAATTTTTTCTCATTTTTTAATTCACGCTGTCCCCCCTGGATTCGAGGCTCCCGCTCTCTGCAGCGCCCACCCTGGGTGGCAGGGCTCACGCTGCTTTCCTTCCGTGTCTCCCTTCTCTTTGTCTTTTCGTTCAGTTTTCTAGTATGTTTCTTCAACTCTATCCCTCAGCTCTTCTATTGGATTTTTCATTTTGGTTGCATAGTTTATTTCCAAGTTGGGGAAGACAGGCGCACGTCTCAGACCTTCTCAAACAATTCCCTGTCACTGCCTGGGCCAGGCCACAGCCGTTCTGTCCAGTTCTCATGGAGGGTCTGTCCTTGCACCTGTGCCAGCCCTGTCCACGCTGTGGATGGAGGAGCTTCCTGGAGTGTTCACTCCGTCACCGGGTGCGGGCGGGGAAGTCCCAGGAGCAGCGGTCATCAAGCTCCCCGCGGCTCTCGGACTGGAGTGGGGACCTCACATGCACGCTGAGAGACGCTGGAGCTGGTTCTCCCGCTGCTTCTTGTGGGAGCCGAGCCCGTGGGCGTGAGTCTGCTGCCGCAAGGGCCTCGTCGTCCACGTCTGGGGCACAGCGTGGACTCAGGGCTGCGGGCGTCAGAGGCTCTCTGGGTCCAGAGAGTGGAATCCTGCCTTGTGTTTCCCCCATAGTCCCCTCGACCCGTGGCCGGTTTTGTGAGGGCCTTAGATTGCTCCTACGTTTTTATTCTAAAGTTGTTCTTCCTGCCTTGCGAGGCTTTGCTTTGAACTTTAGTAGCAGCAAGGAGGGGATAAATGAGGGATTGAGGTGGAAAGTAAGAAAATATTGTTTCCTTTCAAGTGGCAAGATATAAGTTTCTACTCAGTTCCAGGGCCCAGCTTTTCCGTTTCACTCTGAGTGGGGAGTGATGAGAGCTAAGGAGGCCTTCCCTCACCAGGGCAGTGGGGCCCATGGCAGGTGCAGTGTCCTGGTATATGTGTCAGGTCCAGCGGTGCCTGTGCACAGGCAGAGCCGGCGCTGTGTGGTTGGGTCAGTCATCAGGCCGGATCGGCTGCAAGCCTTAGCTCAGCTATGCAGTTAGCGGCTGACACACCCTGACATGGCCCCAGCAGGCGTGGAGACGAGTTTGTGCCGTTCTGAGTTGTGATGCCTCCTGGCTGCACAGAAGCAGCCATCTTCCCAGGCCTCTGTTGACCATGTACAGCTGTTACTGCCCCAGGGGAGTGGGAGGGTGCGGTGCGTCTGAGAGACCTCCCCCTGCCCTTGGTGGCCTGTCCCACATCTCTGCCATCGCCTGTTCTCCGGCTGTACCCTGGACCCAGCCCTCCCTGGCCTTCAGGAGTAAGGGGTGGTGGGGTCCAGGGTGGTCCAGCTTAGGGTTGAGGCAGTGGTCATGACGGGCCAGGACATGGGTTCACAGGGCCAGGCTGGAGAGCCAAAGGTGACCTGCTGGGACCCCCTGCTCTGTGCCAGAGTGCCCAGAAGTGGTGACCCGCTGCGCCCCCTGCCCTGTACAGAGTCCTCAGAGGCAGCTCACTGACCCTCGCATGCCGCTTTTTAAAAACAGCTTTATTGGAGTTTGACTTACCCATCATAGAGTTCACCTATCAGAAGTATACGGTTAAATGGTTTTAGCATATTTATAGAGCTGTGCATCTGTCACCACAATCTAATTTCAGAACACTTCATCACCCCAAAATAAACCCCGTGGCCGTTAACAGTCACTCTCCATTTGCACCCCGCCCTCTGGTCCTAAGCCACCGCTACCCCACTTTCTGTCCGCGTGGATTTGCCTTTTCCGCACATTTCATACACGTGGAATTGTGCGACCCGTGGTCTTTTGCATTTTGCTTCTTTCTCATAGCATAAAGCGTTTGCTGTTCACCCACTTTCGCATGTGTGAGCACTTCACTCCTTCCCATTGCCAAATACTCTGCAGTTGTATTTTGCATCATCTACTCAGCAGTTAATGGACATCTGGGTTTTTCTACTTTTTGGCTAGTATGATAAAGCTTCTATAAATAATTGTGTACAAGGCTTATGTAGACATGTTTTCATTTCTCTTGGGTAGGTATCTAGGAGTAGAATTTCTGAGTCATATGATAACTGCATTTAACAACTTGGGTGCCTGCCAGACTGTTTCCCAAAGCAACTGTGCTGTTTTATGTTCCCGTCAGCGATGTGTGAGGGTTCCAGTTTCTCCATACTCTCATCAACACTTGTTGTTGTCTGTTCTTTTTTTTAAGTTACAGCCATTTTAGGGAATGTGCAGTGGTATCTGATTATCACCTTTGATTTGCATTTCCCTAATTACTAGACGCTAAGCAGCTTTTCATGTGTTTATTGGCCATTTATATGTTGTCTTTGGAGAATTGTCCACTCTATTCAAATCCTTTGACCGTTTTTAAATTGGCTTATTTGTGTTGTTATGGACTTGTCAGAGTTCTTTATCAGATACATGATTTGCAAGAATTTTCTCCCAGTCTGTGGGTTGTCTTTTTTTTGTGCATGTAGGTTGTCTTTTCATCTTATTGATGGTGTTATTTTAACTAGAAAAGTTTTAAACATTGATAAGGTCCAAATATATCAATTTTTTCTTTTCTGGCTTGTGCTTTTGATGTCATATCTGAGGAACCATTGCCTAACCCAAAGTCAGGAAGATTTACTCCTGTGTTTTCTTAGAGTTTTAGTTCTTATATTTAGATCTGTGATCCATTTTGGGTTAATTTTCGTGGGAGAGGGGTCCATACTCATTTTATTCAGATATTCGCTTGTCCCAGAACATTTGTTGAAAAGATTATTCTTTCCCATTCAATTGTCTTAGCACCATTGTCAAAAATCAATTGACCATAAGTGTAAGGGATTATTTCTAGGCTCTCAATTCTATCCCATTTGTCTGTCTGTCTGTTCTTGTCTGTTTTTTTTTTTTTGAGACAGAGTCTCACTTTATTCCCCAGGCTAGAGTGAGTGCCGTGGTGTCAGCCTAGCTCACAGCAACCTCAAACTCCTGGGCTCAAGCAATCCTGCTGCCTCAGCCTCCCAAGTAGCTGGGACTACAGGCATGCGCCACCATGCCCGGCTAATTTTTTTCTATATATATTAGTTGGCCAATTAATTTCTTTCTATTTAGAGTAGAGACGGGGTCTCGCTCTTGCTCAGGCTGGTCTCGAACTCCTGAGCTCAAACGATCCGCCCACCTCGGCCTCCCAGAGAGCTAGGATTACAGGCGTGAGCCACCGCGCCCGGCCTGTCTGTCCTTGTCTTAAGTGCCACCTTGTCTTGGTTACTGCAGCTTTGCAGTAAGTTTTGAAATGGAGAAGTATGTGTCTTCCAACTTTGTTTCTTTTTCAAAATTGTTTTGGCTATTCTATATTCCTTGAATTACCGTATGAATTTTAGGCTGAGTTTGTCAAATTTCGCAACAAAACAAAACAGAACAGCTCGAGAGGTCAGAAGGGGTCAGATTCTGGCAAGATTCAGAAAATAACATCGGCAGGATCTGGGGCCCAGGACCACCCCAGGGTTCTGGCTCGAGGAGCTGGCAGCTGAGCAGGGGAGAGAAGAGCCCAAGTCACACAAGAAGCAGGTGTTGTGGACAGGGGGGGTCAGAGAGGAGAGGGCTCTGGCGTCTGGTGGCCAGGTGGCCAGGTAGAGCAGGAAGGGCCTGCACAGGTGAGGGGGGGGTGAGTGTCGCTGCAGGAGGCCGATGTGGCCGCTGCTTGGAGGGAGGGATTTGGGAGGAGGCTGACTGCGGGGGCGGTGAGGACTAGAGCGGGCAAGTTGGGCTCCCTAAGGAACGTGGCTGTGAAGATATGGAGACGGAGCGGTAGCCGCAGGGTGTGGGGTCTAGACAGATTGTGTTTGTCAAATGTGGATGCCTCGAGCTTACTGAGGGTTGGAAAGGGTGTTTCAATATTTCACAGGAATGAGGGTAGTGTTGACACTCTTGGGACGCTCCAGTTGACAGTGGGGAGGAGGGTGCACAAAACCCAAATGCAGGGGTTGGCTCAGCTGGGAGGCAAGACCTCATTTCCCTCCGTGGGGGACAGAGGAGGGCTGAGGGGCTGACGGTCCTGTTGACGTGGTGGCCAGACGCTCGGTTCAGTGCGTGCTGGGTCGGGGGTGCGCCGGAGAGCCAGGGTGTGGGCCCCCTCGAGTGACTGCCCTTCCCCTCGTTGCATGCTGGGGGCGGGTGGTGACAGCCGTGGTCACCAGGGATGAGCACCTGGTGAAGACCATTTGACTTTCCACACTCAACACTTGGCCTCTCGCTCAGCCTTCCTGTTATTTGTTCTTATTTTGGGGGTGGGGAGGCTTTGCCCGGTGGAAGGGGCTGGGCTGCCAGGGCTGGGGCAGAGCCAGAGCCGACCATGGTGAGGACTCCTGGCGGGGTGGGGGGTCGTGCTGCTGCGCAGGTTGCCTCAGGCCGACTCAAGTGACCCAGCAAGGGTCACAGCAGACACAGCCTCCGTGTGGGGTCCCCCCTGGGGCTGTGCGGCGGGAGTGGCCACAGCACCAGTGCGAGGAGGATGTCAATGCTGTCTGTGGGTTGAGAGTGCTGGGGCGTTATGGCAGGCCAAGTGGCCGCAGAGGGCAGCCTCCTTGCAGGCTGGCGGCGTTGTCCGGACTGGCCTGGCCTGGTTCTGGGTCCAGGTCTTTGGCTGCTCTCGCTGCAGACTTAATATCCAGGGCCTGGGTCAGGCTGGTCCCGGGTTTGCTGGGCTGCTGGGCTGGAGACAGTGGGCTTCGTCGGGATGGGACAGACCCGCTGCGTGTGGCCTGTGCTGGCGTCTGGTCCAGAGAAGGGCGCGTCCCTTTCCCGTGGACCCATGAGCACCCTTCTCGGCCGAGCAGGCGTGTTTGCTACACTGAGTCTTCCTCCCGCCACCGTCCTGCAGCAGTGAGTGTGGCTGCTGTGGGCAGAGCTCGAGGTGCAGATGCCAGGTCCCTAAAGCGGGGTCACGGCCAGCACCACACCTCTGTTCCTAAGTGGCTTGTTATCTGAGACTCCGCTCAGGATGTGGCGACCTCTGACGGCCAGTGTCCTGTTCACATCAGAGAGCAGGGATTCGCGTTAACTCATTAGAGACGTAGGAGCCCCAAACAGGGCTCACCTTGATAAAACCTCTGCACTTCAGATTCTTGTTAAGAAAGGTGACGATGATAACAGCAGTGACATCCTCAGGCATTCACTGAAGGCTCTTTCCGTCCACGTCCCTCAGATGAAGAACTTAAATCTCAGCGAGGGTAGGTGACTTGTCAATCAGGTCTAGTTGATGGCAGTGCTCTGTGTGAGCCTCACGGCTCCTTGGCCACACCTCGGGGTGTCCATGGAGCAGCATTTCTTTTGGAAGGGGTGCCTTTGTGGAACTCCCTACGTTTCTATGCAGAGTTCTTCAGCCTGTGGACCCTGCATATTTCTTGGTGCATGGGGACTTAATGTGCTGCCAAGGATGCAGCTCGTGCTGTATCCAGGAGGGTACATCTGGGGCAGAGCATGCTAAGCCTAGGGGGTGGGGCCTGGCCACATGCAGGTCCCTGTGGGGGACCAAGAGGCCCACAGGAAAAGAACGGGCTCACCCTGCTGGGCTTCTGGCAGTGACTGTGGTTTGCTGCCAAGAAATTCCCTGGAAAAGGGAAACAGAATCATGTCCTGGTTAAGCTGAGTCCTTGTGAATGTGGCTCTGAGCTTGCAGGCATTTGTTTGATTAATCCCAGGAGAGTGGGACTGAGCCCTTCACCAGGTGCCGTTCTGCTGTCTCGCCAGAGACACTCGGTGGCTTTGCTGCCTGGAGTGGCTCTTTGGGGGGCAGATGATCCCGGTGCTTTGCCTGAGCGGATGTGGGGCTGAGGGTGGCTGAGCCGAGGGCTGACATAAGGACAGGGGTGCAAGGGGGTGAGCAGTGGGGAATTCCACAGGGCTTCATTTCCAGACTCCCAGGGGCGGGTGAGTGTGTAGAAGTTCTCATGTTTATCCCGTCAAACAGAAGACTGGAGGTCCCTTTGCAGAGAGACTTTTGTAGTTCACACCCACCTGCCTTCTCTGAGGAGCAGAGACCTAGAGCAGAAGGACACAGGGCAGCCGTGCCCAGGAGAGGCAGCTTCTCTGGAGCACCTTGCGCTGCGTGGCGAGGGACCTCGCGTTCTTCCTCCAGCTATCCCCAAGACGTGCCCCCGTCACCTTGCATATTTGCACTCATAACTGCAACAAGAAATTCTGCTTGAGTCTTGCAGACTCAAGTGTGTACTCAAGTGTGTACTACTCCAGTGTGTAGGTTTCTGTAGCATCTTCTTTCCTGGGATGGATGCTCAGAAAGTGAGCCCAGTGCACTTGGGCGCCCGGCTGTCTCTCAGCTTCTGTTGTCACCATAGAGGAGATGCAGGGAGGAGCCTCCTCCTCTAGCTTAAAAGTATGAAGCACACTCCATACCTAGCACAACTCTTATTTGTCCACTTCCTGATCTTCCAACATGTTTTTCCCCCCTTTCCTCCTCCCTGTGCCGGGTCCTCCTTTCCTTAAACCCCTCAAGCTATTGGCTGCATCTGCCTTGTGAGTTCAGTGCCCTAAGGTCTCTTAAGTGCTACCCCCATGTCCGTGCCCTGGGTTTGAGGGTTTGGTTACCTGGTGCACAGGCTTGGCCCCGCTTAGAGGACCTCACTGTGGCTCAGTGCTGACAGCCGGTAGCAGATGGGACCCGGGGTTCCCAGAGATCTTGGGCGGTGGGGAAAATCCCACTGCCCATTCCTCACTGGTCAAGGCACCAGGGCTTGCAGTCAAAGCCCTGTCATCATAGCAATCGCTGTGGCTGGTGAGTCTCAGCTCAATGAGGGGGAGGCACATAGTAGGTGCACACAGTAGGTGCCAAATCCTAGTGGCTACCCATTCCTTTGAAGACCTTGCATTATGCTGTCTCCTTGACTACCAACTCTCCTGTCCTTGGTGTCTGTGCTCTGGAACTTAATCCAAGGACCTTTATAGGGATGGAGGCATTTCTAGATAACAAGAGGATATTAAGGCCAGAGCCACAGGGCTGCCTGGGGCCAGGAGTGGTGGAAATCTTGAGAAAAATAGCATTTGGGGAAGCACATCAAAAATGTGGGGAGAAAAAAACCAATGGATGCAACAGTACGCCTGGCCTGCTTTCAGCAGAATCCAAACTCACTTCCAAGGAGAAACCGAGAGCAGAATGCAGAAATATTCATTTCCTGTTTTTATTGTTGGTTGCTTAATGACCTTCCTTTGAAATGCCGCTGCAGTTGTAGAAAGCAGGTTGTCATGGAAACAGAGAGTGACGTGCAGGGAATAGGTACACAATGCATTTCTTTGTCATGTCCAGCTGATGCATTCAGCCTTGGCTTAGACTTGCGAATCTATGTAAGGAATTAAATATTAACTGGAGGCATTGCCCTGGAGAGCGGCAGCAACACAGGGCGAGAAAAGATGCTGGAAGGAGGGCAAAGAGTGCCCGTGGGGCCCACGGCTCCTGTGGGAGGCAAAGCTGATGGGGACCGCGGTGTGGACCTCACTGTCCTCAGTCAAAGGGCTCCAGAGAAATTGTGCAAAGCAATCTTTTTTTTTCTTTTTTGCAAATGGACCTGTGCTGTTCATTCTTTTGGGGTCAGTGAAGGATCTAGTTGTGATTGAATAGTTACTCATTAGATAGCTCATTTTCAAAGTTGGAATTTGGATGCCAAGTTTCCTCAAAGTGGGGCTCACCTGGACCTTGGTGGAATGGCTGTGTTGGGGGCACCAGCACCACTGAGGCCAGAGACGGTGCAGAGGAGGGCCATAGTGCAGAGGAGAGCAGGAAGGCTCTGAGGAGGTTCCCAAGTCAGAGAGGGATTTCCTCTTTCCCTGGAAGAGCCATGGGGCCATGACTGTGTCCTTTTTTCTGGTGGGTTCCAGAGAGGAGAGATTGTATCAGGGCCTTGGAAAAGTGGCCCCAGTTTCTTATTTCTCCCCTGGAGCCAGCATGGCTGGCTCTCTCCAGGCTTCCCTTTTCTGACCCTGTATCTTTCTAAATCCTCAGAAAATGAGTTCCGGGGTGAACTGCTAAACCAAAGGTGGACACACGGAGGCAAGGCCAGCAGCTGCAGGACCTCGAGACACCTCCCGGGCAGACACGGCAAGGTGAGGCGCTCAGAGGGCAGCGTGTGCGAAGCCTCTGCTTGGTCCTCAGGCGTGACGCACGGAGGTGACTTTTGGTCTAATCATCTTCAAAATCCAGATTGGGCGAAGAATAAATGGGGACTAGGGCCATCGATGATCTTGTCACTCTAAAATTAAAGGAAGAGGTGGGGCACAGTGGCTCACATCTATAATCCCAGCACCTTGGAAGACCGAGGGGGGGAGGATCACTAGAGGTCAGGAGTTCGAGACCAGCCTGAGCAACATAGTGAGACCCCATCTGTACAAAGCATAGAAAAATTAGCCAGGTATGATGGTGTGTGTCTGTAGTCCCAGCTACTCAGGAGGCTGAGGCAGGAGGATGCTTGAGCCCAGGAATTCCAGGCTATAGTGAGCTATGATGATACTACTGTACTCCAGCCCAGGCAACAGAGTGAGACCCCATCTAAAAAATAAATAGATAAATAAATAAATAAAATTTAATTAAATTAAAGGAAGAAAAATGACTGAGTAGAGTCAAACTAAAGTGTGACTGCAGAGTCTCACTTTCTAGTCAGTTCTCTGCTTTGAGGTGTGATCCTACCTGGCTCCTTACTGTGCCTCAGTAACCTGTTCTTTCTTTACCCTGCTTTTACCTGGGCAGGCTGCGAGTCCCTCCAGGGTCTGACAGCAGACTTTGCTGGCAGGAGCTCATGAGGTCTGTTGGCCTTGGCCTTGTTCTATCCTGGTCTTCCTAAGTGGAGGCAGATGGTGCATGCTCTTCTCATACCTGCCTAGAGCTCACAGTGGAGGGGGTCAGGCCCTCCCCAGGGACACTCCCTCACTCTGGGACATCACATGTACTCATAGTCTCTGTTCTCCATCACGTACTGCAGAACTTCCCACCAATATGCTGTGGGTGAGGCCAGGTTCCGGGCCAGGTTCCGGGCCAGGTACGCCTCAGAGACGGAGTGCAGGCTCACCACGGGTTTGGAGCAGCCCTTCCCAGGCCAGACTCTGACCCCCACTTCCTCACATGTAGCGGTTCTCCAGCAAGGATCCAACCGTGACCAGGGCATGGCCGCCAAGCCGGCGGTGGCCCAGGGTGGAGGCAGGGAGGGCTACCCAGTTGAGGTGGGAGCTTGTGTTTTACTCTCAAAACCTAACATTTTTCTTTTGAATCTGGCATGGAGAATGTACACTGTGGTGGTCAGAGCTCTGCTGACCGGAGTTGGAGCCTAAGGCCCTGTCTCTTCTTAAAGTTTTGGTATTTTATTTATCATGGACTTTTGGCATTAGTGTTGATGTTTTTAAATACTGAATTAATTTTTTTTTTTTTTGAGACAGAGTCTCACTTTGTTGTCCAGGCTAGAGTGAGTGCCGTGGTGGCGTCAGCCTAGCTCACAGCAACCTCAAACTCCTGGGCTCAAGCGATCCTCCTGCCTCAGCCTCCTGAGTAGCTGGGACTACAGGCATGTGCCACCATGCCCGGCTAATTTTTTCTATATATATTAGTTGGCCAATTAATTTCTTTCTATTTATAATAGAGACCAGGTCTCACTCTTGCTCAGGCTGGTTTCAAACTCCTGACCTCGAGCGATCCGCCTGCCTCGGCCTCCCAGAGTGCTAGGATTACAGGCATGAGCCACCGCGCCCAGCCGTGAATTAAAAAGTTATTTATCTTGATCATTGAGTTTCGGCCTAATCCGATGTCAGCCCTGAGGACTCGCACAGAGCTGCTTGGGGATGAAACCACACGGCCAGGAGAGCTGCTGCTTTGAGGCCAGGGCCTCTGCGTGAGTGCGTCTGCAATTGTCCAGCACCATGTTGGGGTTGCGTAGGAAAATCTCCGTCTTCCTCGTGGCCAAGGTGTGACAAGCTCAGAGGGCGTGGGGTCCGCCACGACAACGTGTGACTGTTCAAAACGCAGCTGCCAGGAGCAGACCTGTGGCCCCTGCTCAGGCTCTCCTGGCACCACCAGCTGCCTTGTCACCACTCCACTCGAGAGGCATTCCCTCTATTTGGGGCAGGTAGGGCCCGAGTCACTGCTCTGAGTAGAGAAGTTAAGACGAAGAGTGGGCTAGAGAAGGAGGGAGGACATGGAAGGGCTGGTTGCTCAGAGGACTTTGGGGCTGGCAGGTGATGTCTTCTGAGCGAGGAGGCTGAGGAGGTGGCAGCTCAGAGGTGAGTGGTGGCCACAGTGCAGGAACGTCATATAGCCACAGTAGATCACAGTCAGCCTCTCAGGGGCTGACCAAAGACAGGAGGTGGGTGGGTCAGGGTGCCAGCACAGGAGGGCAGCAGGGCAGGCAGATCCTGGGCAGGAGGCACGGACAGCCTGCGTGTGCCTGAGTTCAGCACTAGGCGTGTGGACAGCTCAGAACCCGTTCCATAAGGGGCTGCATGTAAAAAGGTAGGTGGTGGTATGTTAGAGGAAGTGCAGGCATTGGTGGTAGCTCCTTAAGCCCCTTCCTGACCTCGAAAAAGGAAAGATTTGGGCCCCAAATTGCATAACATTCGGTGGATGACTGCACAGTTATGGAGTCCAGGAGAAGGTTGATTGCGAGGGTGTTTTGCCAGCCCCTCTGACCACACCTCTGCACCCACCCTAGCTCCAGGGCTTCACAGATATTTCCAACCATCCCCGTTAATCATTAATTAATTCATCCACCTGTCCATCCACCCATCTTCTCTGTAGGAGAGTCAGTGGCCTTACAACCGTGAATAAATGAGCTCATTTCATATTGAGATGAGAACCGTAAGGGAGATGAGCTGGAGAGTGAGAGAGGAGGGGGAAGGAGGGGTCCCCACCGCCCCAGGGTGCTCCCAGCTCCAGTGTGCAGTGCCTCCTCCCACACACCCGCAGGTCTGTGCTGCCCACTCACCCTCCCTGCCCCACCTGGCTCTCAAGCCTCAGGAGCTCCCTCTCCCCTGGGCACCCCTTGCCTCCCTGCAGTGACATACACACCTTGGGGATGCCAGGGCTGGTGCCCTAGGGCCAGGACACCTCCTACTGGGGCCAGGCTTCAGTCTGGATTCTGTCCTGCGGCTGGCCCTGGGCCATCAGTGCAGAGGGGCAGGGATATGGTACTGGCTGGAGAAGGGAAGCTCTTCACCTCTGAAAGCCCTGGGAGAAAGCACAAAAGAAGAGTGAAAGAGGGAGAGAGAGACAGAGACAGAGACAGAGACAGACAGAGACAGAGGCAGAGATCAGAGACAGAGACAGAGACAGAGAGAGAAAGGCAGAGATAGAGACAGAGAGTGAGAGTAAGAGAGAAAAGAGGAAGGGGGGCACCCATTGTGGACATCCCTGAGCTTGGGCTGGGGCAACGGGTGGGCAGACATGGCCTCTGGGGGCAAAGGTGAAAGTTGGCACAAACCCTGCTGGGCTTCATGGAAAGTCTCTAACCCTGACATTTTTGGAAGTTGAGTCCACTGTTTCCCTAAAGACTAAACACATTAGTGGTCTGTCGTTAGCCATACTTCCGAATTCTTAGTGCATTTCTCACAACTTCAGTCTACGAGTCCAGAGAAGTCTGCAGGTTTCAGGGCTGCTTATCGTGTTTGCCCTTTTGGTCCCTGAGTTTGCAAACGCCCAATTCAGAGAACTCAGTTTTGGCAAGGGTAACATGCCAGGTCTGGAAAAAGGGCTGGTCTATGTAGCCTGTCATGGTGCAAACTGTGTATATTTTGAAAAGAACTTACATGATTAATCTTGACTTTATTAAAAAGAAATACAAAACAGAACAAAGCAAAAACATCCTTTATAGGAGACTACTTTTATATGGTATTGAGAAAGCAAGTTAAATGAATGGATGAAGAGACAATTCTCTCTGGTTAATAAATGTGCCAAAACATGGTGTACTTGCATTTGTAAATTACTCTTCTCCCCATAGTTTTCATATTGAAGGCAGAAGTATTGAAATATTAATCAGGGCTGTAAGCATGCTCCTGGTGGCAGAATGAAGTTGGAGTTGACAGAGAGCAGGCATTGCTCTCAAGAGAAATTGCTGGCCTGGCAACGAGAGTGGGTGTGAGGGTGGCCTGTCTCAACAAGAGGGTCTTTTCACCCACAAGGAAGTAGACTTTGAATTATTTGTGGGCTGTACGAAAACAGGGACCTGGTTGGTTTGTCCATGGAACAAGTAAATGGTTCTTTAAAAACCAACGAGAAATTGTGAAATGTCTCATTGTCTTTGCACCACTGAGCTGCCCTTTCAGGCATGGCTGTCGTGGGGCACAGCCAGGAGGCCTGGGGGTGTTGGGCACAGGGCTACTCTGGGCACTGGCTCTCCACCTGCCACATAGATGGTGAGGCAGGAGGACAGCAGAGAACCCACCTCTGAAGTGCTTTGACTTCCTCGGAAGAGGAAGATGATGCAGATTGCTTGGTGCTGGTTGCACCAGCTTCACCCGAGTGCTTTCATGTCAGCCAGCACTGCTCTTTCCAAACAGCTCAGAAGCCGGTTTCCCTGCTCTGTTGTTGATGTCCCAAGTCACCCAGCTCTTACAAACTCATTCTCATTTAAAGGGCCTGGTTTTACTCCTGTAGATTCAGTTTTTTCCCCTTCTAAAATCAAAGCTACATGCACTGAAGAGAACTTCTCACTTATTGACCGTTTGATGCAGATAAATTGCAAATGGAAAGGTGCTCAGCAGAGTGAATGCCACAGCTGTGGGCTCCATCAATGGGCGCTCACAGTTTGCGAGCAGCGCCCATTACGCATCCCTGCAACCCTCTCTATTCTCTGCTCTCTGAATAATTTATCTGCAGGAAATCCAAATTGCCAAGGCACGCTTTAACCTAGCAGAATGCTTGCCAATTTCCTTGGAAAAACTGACACACACAAAAAAACGCCGTCGATTGCATTTCAGCTGAATGCAGGCACCCGGCAATCAGACGCATCAGCCCCATTGTGCAGCCTGCATCGGAAGGCGCTGCGCACGGGCTCAGAGCAGACGACGTTTGAAGGCTCATAAAGTAATGAAGTCCCCGTGACACCTGCTCCTCTCTTCACTTTAAATGTGAGCCGTTGGTCCATGGGGAACCTCTGCCTTAAAAATAGAAATCATAGTAATTGTCTTCTGTTCTTTTGGAAGGCTGTAATAAACGCACAGCTCACAGCGCTGTGTTCCACAGCCCGGAGCCGACAGGTTGCATAAATTACCCAGGTTTTGATTTTTCTTCCTTAACAAATCACATACATCATTGTGTGTTAGTGCTGCCACACAGGGGAGGTTCACTTTGCAAATTTCGTCTTACTAATTGGGGGAATTCCTTTTTCTTTCTTCCCAGGTGGTACCACAGACATTTGTCTCTTTCTGGCTCTTAGGGACTAAAGCCCCACTTAAGACGAGGCTTCTGAGTCCCCTCCTACCGCCTCCCTTCTTCCTTCTGCTACTTCCCCCGAGTCCCTTTGACAGCCTCAGACACAGAGCCCGGGCCGCCCTGGTGTCTGTGGCCTGGGACAGGTGTGGATTTGCTGCCTCACCTTCCCGGCCACGGCTGACAGGTGGTGAAGCTGGGCAGCTCTCCGCCTGCCCCTGGCGGGCATGGAACACTCCCTGCCTGGGCTCGCTCTCTGGGAGAGAGGATTGCTTTGCATAGTGTGGAGTGCAGAGGATGTGGGATTTTACCTGCCCGCCCAGATTTGTGATGGGCGACATAGGACAAGGATTCTGTGCGATGACCCTTAGCTCCCAGGGGCCTGTCTGTGACCGTCGTCCCAGACATGTCTTTTCTGTGGTTGTCACCCTCCTGGGGAAGCCCCCTTGACTCCCTTGCAGGACAATGCTGCGGGCAGTGTCCCTGTGGAGACTGGTCAGAGTCGGGGAGTGGGGGGCTGGTGGGCTCAAGCAAGGCATCCAGACCCCCAAGGCTGGAGGACACAGGGGCTGGGGCTGCCTCACGCTGCCTGTTTCCAGCAGGACGACCCTCGTGTGCTTCTGCTGAGTGGGCAGCCGTGCTCTGGGCCTAGGAGCAGTCGGCTCACCTGGCTCCACTGTGGTGACTGTGTCTATGGCAGGTGACCGCCCTGGTGCCTCTGTATCTGGGCCACATGAGGAGAGCAGTGAGTGTCACTCCTCGCCAGGACAGGAGACCCTCATGTCACAAAATACCAGCATTTGTGAGGATTCAGTGGGGTAGGCCCCACACTGCAGCTTTTGCTGGCAGGTGCACACCTGGGCACAGTGGGAGGGCCAGGTGCACCGCGGCTCCTTTGCTGAGGGCTGGGAGAAGCCAGCAGGACGCTCTGAGCCTGGTAGTCTCTGTCCAGCAGCACCTCCCCATGTCCTCCCACCTGCCGCTCTGGGCCCAGCCCTCTCCTGCCTTGTAAGCCCACCCTGGACGTCATTCTAGTCCACAGAAGTAACTTCACTGTCAAAGCTTGAGCCAGAAAATGGCCAGACGTCCCTGGCAGTTCTGAACTTGGAAGGTGCAGGCTGAGTTTCCTTACTGACATCACAGTTATCTTTCGCTTGCAGATGAGCTTAGAAAATGATGACAAGCGAGCTCGCACCCGATCCAAGGCCCTCCGAGGTGAGTACGCCCCCCGCCTGGCCGGGCCTGGCTGCGAGTCCTGGCCCTGGGCTGCTGCTTTCTCTGACACCGTGAGTGCCGCTGTCTCCAGCAGTTTTCCTCCAGAGGACAAGCCCCACGGCAAGTGCTCAGGGCTGCCCTGGGCACCGGCGCCTCAGGCCTCTTCAGCCTCTCCTACCCTCAGGGCTGCTGGGCTTTGAGGGCAGCCTCTAATAGAATTGCTGAGGGGCTTTGGGCCAGACACACCCGCCTGGGGCAGAGATGCGGAGACAGACGCACGCCCCGGAGCGGGAGCAGCCAAGCTCAGTTATGAGAACTTCCGTTTGGAAACAAGAGGCTGCGGCCTTCTGCCCCCGCCCGTCCTCTCCTGGGAGGTCAGTCTTGGTGCTGACGGGCGTCGGGGGTTGTGGGTTGAACGGGCTGTGGGGTGCGGAGGAGAGGAGCCAAGCCTCTGCTCACTCTGCTGGGACTAGAGCCCACCCCTGTGGCCAGCCTCACTTCTTTGGCACCTGGGGGGCTTCCTCTTGCTCCCGCGGAGTGGCCAGGAGCCCCGGCGCCTGCGCGTCTTCTCAGGCAGGGCGCCAGCACAGGCCGGCCACTTGGCCATACGTCCTTTTCTCCGCCCAGCTTGGTCTGGTGGGTCGTGTTTCCTGGCAGAAGCCGATTTCTGTCTGCAGTTAGAGAGAGAGACCGCCCAGAGAACCTGTCGTAGACGGAACACTTGTCCCACGCTGCGAAACCGTGAGCCCCGCTGGGGAGGGCCTAGAGTGAGTCTTGGCTGCATGAAGCAGCTCATGCCCTTGACCTCGGACGCTCTAGGGGTCAGGCAAGGGCGGGGCCCCGAAGAAACAGCTCAGTCCCCCTAGGATCGCTTGCTCTTGTCCTTGGCAGACCTCTCAGCTATCTGACTTAGCTTATGCTGTTAGGGCAACACGCCTTTGAAATGCAAACTCCCACATGTGTTTTCCCTGTTTCTCTCTCTTACCCAGGACCCCCAGAGACCACCGCTGCAGACCTCAGGTAAGGAAGTCTTCCTGTTAGCCCCAGCGTTGCCCTTGTGCCTGTGACCCTGTAGAAGTCCTAGGTGTCCCAATGGGGTCTTCTCGGCTTGACCAAACACCCCTCTGCAAGCCCCTGCTTTCGCCAAGGAGACTGCCTTCCTCTTGGCCACGCGTCCAGCTATCTTGGCTCTGTCTCTGCCTTTCTTGCCCCTGTCCTGGCCCCATCACGAGATGGCCAGCCTCAGAGCGGGACATAAGCATGCTCACACTGGTTGCCACCAGGACCTGGACTGTCACCAGAGTCCCCCAAACCAGGGACAAGCCACTTTCTTGGTGGAGTCTCACAAGGGCTTCTATGCCTGATGGTTGGAGGTCCAACAGGGCCAGAGATGAGAGAATAGGGTCTTCCACATCCTGAGCATTCCACGGCTCCAGATGCAAACACTGGTTTTGTGAGCTGATGACCTGGCCGACTGGGCTCTGTGACTGTTTCCTTCCCACTTCTCAGGGGAAAAGATTCTCATTAATCTGTGAACAGACCCAGGGCAGGAACTGTCTTATTCTTCACTGCCCAGTTGCAGAGTGGATCGATGGCTTCTGCCAGTCAGGAAAATGAGAGGGCTGCAAAGTTCACCTCGCAAACCTTGCACGGAGTGGATAGGACGACAGTGTCCCCAGTCCTCGAGGCTGCAATTAGAGACGGAGGGCGAGGGGCTGTGGGTTGGGCCCGGGTGCCCCGAGCCCCAAGCGTGCCAGTGGCCGCTCATTTCAGTCTTGGTCTCTGGGAATCTCGTGGAAGCACCACCTGACAGTATTATTCCATTTTTGAAGTGAGGCTCACATTTATCCAACCAGAAGAGCCAAATCACATGCTCTACTCCTGGAAGCCCAGCCCCGGGCCACAGCGTGGGACGGGTGGGGTGGACCGCAGCCAACCCAGGCCACACGCCTGCACTTCTGGCCGTTGGCGCCTGTGGGTGCCCCCTGAACCTGCAAGACCGGCTCCCTGCAGGGGAGACACCACCTCAGGGTTAACCTGCGGAACATGCAGAGATGATGATGCTCGGAGGGCCCAGGAAAAGGGGGGGGTACCAGCTGGCACCTGCCTGGGGACACGCTGGGGCTGGGGTGGGGGAGGCCACAGGCGAGGGAGGTACTTGCGCCCCTATGACTCAGAATTTCACAGCCCATGGTGTCCCCCACTCCAGCTCATTGTCCCTCGACCACCCCAGGTGGAGCTCCCGGGAGACACCTGTGCTCTGGGCAACTGCCCTGAGCTGCTGTCTCTGACCGCTGGAGCCACTGTGTTTCCCTGTGCCCTGAATTTAACACCCTGAGGGCCTCAGAGAAGAGACGGGTGTAACGGTTTTTCCCTTCGTGCCAGTGGAAGGACTGAGATACTGCAACGTGTGCCCTAGCAGGGTCCACCTGCTGTCACAGGCCCTGCAGTGGCTCTGCTAGAGGCGAAGGTCAGGGAGGATTAGGGCCGGGCTGGTGTCTCTGAGCTGGTGTGGCACTGACTGTGCGTGCTGTCGGGCGTTCAGGTGCCTCCACGTTCAGAGAGACCACACCTACATCCCGATTCCTTGTACCTGGCCCTTCCTCTGCTGGGGCCTTGCTTCTTGTGCCCACAGCCAGCTCCTGGCCAGAAAGCAGAAGGGAGTGGGGTGGGGTCTTCCCTCTGCCCTGGGGTGGGAGGGACGCAGGTCCCTTAGGGGGGTGGTAGCCAGAGCACAGGCCCTGAGCTCGGGTTCCCTGATGCTCGCTGTTCACGCTCGGGTCCCTCCCAGCTGCCATGCAGGATGCCTGCTGAGGGGTGGCTGTGAGCCATGCCCTCTGCCAAGCCTCACCTGCATCTCTGATGCCAGCCTGGTCACACGGGGGAGCCTGGACTGGGGAGTCTTGCTGGGGGTCTTGCTGTCGAGGGGCAGGGTGAGAAATCGACGTGGGTCTCTCCCTCATCCCACAGTGGGGAAAGGCTCTTTAATCCTGGAGCTCTTGCCAGCTCCCTCCCCCGCAGCCGGGCCTGGGCACACGGAGGACATCAGCAGATACTGTACCGCGTATGCCCGCAGGTGCACCTGTGTGAGCTGTGAGGCGCGAGGCTGGCGTCTGCTGGCTTAACAGCCTCTGGAGACCCCGGCTGGGTCTCCTGTCCACTGCCTGACGCCCCTTGGCTGCTGCGTAGGGCGCAGGCGGCCAGAGTCTCCAGCTCCCTGTCCCAGGGTGGCCTCGCCAGCTCCGTGCACTTGGCTCACGGCCCCGTCTCGCACCCTCTGTGGCTGGGCTGGGAGGTACCGGCCCACCTGGCAGGGGACCAGGGCTCCTCTGAACTGGGGTAGAGGAGTGGCTTGGAGCAGGTGACGTGTTCGAGGGTAGTGCCAGTCCCCACAGGCCTCCATGGCAGCTGTCACCTAATTGCCTGATTAACTCAGTGATTAATCGACTAATTGGGACCTCAGCTTCAAATCCCCAATAACAAGGAGCTTTTTGTGAAAAGTCTCAAAGCTAGTTCTTGAGAGAGTGAAAGCAAGTGTGGGCCTGGAATTTAGAATAGACTGGCGGGGGCCGGGGGTGGGCAGTGGCAACTCCCCTCTGTTGGAAAGGAAATCTGCAGTAAGATGTGGCATGCCCTCCCTCTCCCTCCTCCTTCTTCCTCCTCCTTCTCCTCCTCCCTCTCCCCCTCCCTTTCTTCTTTTTTAATACATTGAGAATCAGCACTGAGATCAGCCTTGGTGGCCCCACCAGGGAAGGCTGCAGGGAACATCCTCACTGGAGCCCCGGCCCGTGCCGTGGCTGCCTCAAGCTCAGGGTTAGGGTGGGGTGCGGGCTCCACAGACTGTTCTCCCTGCCATCGGTGAGTGTGGCCTGCCTGACCAGCGGGCCCCACGGTCAGACCTGTGGTCAGTCAAATAAGAAGCCGTCAGAGGGTCTGGACAGAGGCTGGAGGTGGGGCCTGTTTCCCTGGGTCCCAGGTACTGGCGGCCGGCCCAGACCCTCCTCCCTTCACAGGCTCTGGAAGACGTGCCCGTGTTTTAGGAAATCCCGATCCCAGGCAGGAGCTCAGGTCATGTCAATCCTGTTAAAAACCAGGTCTTCCCGTCCTGGCCAGGGGCCGCCTGTGTCCTCCGTGAGGACCGCAGCCCCTGCCCCCACCTCCCCAAGGGACCCCAAATGGTTTCTCCATCTTGCTGCTCTGCGGAAGCACAGGGTGGTGACAGCTCCTCACAGAGACCTTGACCTGGGGACGCATTCAACAGCCCACAGGAGCCTGAGCAGTGATGGCCCGTGGCCCCACACCCCAAACAAGCCCCCGTGACCACTCTTTCCCAGTCTCCTGTGGGAACTGTGGCCCTGCTGCCACGATTGGGTGTATTCAGTGCTCACGAGCAGAAGTTTCCGGAGCTCCCGGCTGGTTTGGCTATGTTGGGAGACAGATGATGGTCGAGGACCAGGAACTCCTGGGGCCTTGCCTTGTGCTCACCAGGCCTGGGGCGGGAGCTGTGAGCACCGCCCAGGAGTCCTCCAGCATGACAGGTGTGCAGCTCCAGCTCCTTGGCCCCGTGGGATTCGCTTTCCTCCCTGGCAGCTGCAGGTCCTAGGCTGGAGTCTTCATTCCTCCTGCGTGCCCGCCTCGGCTGGGCTGCTGGGGTGAAGGCACCCAGCAGAGAATGCAGAGACTGTTGCCCTCGGTGGCCACGGGCCTTGCAGCTTCAGTGACAAGCCTGGGGAATTCCTATGCTCGTGCTTTGGGCTCAGGCCCGACTCAAGCCCTGAGCCCTTTTCGAGAGGGGCTTTGTTCAGGGCACCTAGAGCGTCTTGTGGATAAACCCCTGGAACCCTGGAAGTCGGTAAACCCCAGCAGCTCGTAGAACACCTGAGTGGGGAGCCACCTGGCCACCCTGGCATCTGTGTAAGAAGTCTTATACACACAGATCTTTCATTAAACACACTCGTAAAACTCTAATGAGCCGTTCATTTATTTGAATGGGGTGAATCATTTCATTAATGTTTATCTGACCGCAAGCCGCCATTCTGAGGTGAACTGCTTGGAGGCGATCTTCTGCTCCCCAGGGCGAGGGTCTGGGGGGGCCCTGAAATCCAACCTGTTGTCCAGATGACCTCTCCCGCTTGTCCCCAGCTGCCCCACCCCGGGATGCACAGGTTCAGGACACGTCCGGGGCAAGTACTCCAGGCACCGAAGGTAAGAGGCCCCTCGGCTCGGCCCGAGGCCCCACCCCTGCTCCGGCTCTTCCGTGGATTAACGGCCTTCCGTTTCTGTCTGAGGCTGCTGAGGCCAGGCCCACCCGACTCTGCTGAGCTGCGGGGCCCTCCCCGTGGCCACGCTGCTGTGGCGCTTTCGTGGAGGCAGGCGTGGCTGTGGCCTCCAGTGCAGGGGCAGCTAGACTGCCGGCCCCTGCCTCACATCCTGGTTTTGCTGTCGAGGCTGCTGCCAGGACAAGCTGAGTCCCTGGGGGAGCTAGAGCAGGCGTGGTGCACGTGGTGCATGTGGTGTGGCCCGGCGGGCTGCTGACAGGCGGTCGGCACAGAGGGCGGGGGTGGGCATGGGGCCGGTGGAGAAGGAAAGGCTTCAGGTGGGAGGCAGCGGGCCAGGATCAGATCAGGGCGAACGCGGGAGGGATGCTGGCCGGGTCTCAGACGGCTCCAATGGGGGGACGTGGCTCGCTGCAGCTAGGTCTTCCCACCGCTCCAGAGAAGCAGGAAATGCGATTTAAAACACAGTCAGGAACATTTATTTATTTATTTATTTATTTATTGGGACAGAGTCTCACTCTGTTGCCCAGGCTAGAGTGCTGTGGCATCAGCCTAGCTCACAGCAACCTCAAACTCCTGGGCTCAATTGATACTCCTGCCTCAGCCTCCTGAGTAGCTGGGACTACAGGCATGCGCCACCATGCCCGGCTAATTTTTTCTATATATTTTTAGTTGGCCAATTAATTTCTTTCTATGTATAGTAGAGACGGGGTCTCGCTCTTGCTCAGGCTGGTTTTGAACTCCTGACCTTGAGCAATCTGCCCGCCTCAGCCTCCAAGAGTTCTGAGATTACAGGTGTGAGCCACCGCACCCGGCCAGGGACTTTCAAATGTATGCAATTAAATGTAAAAGTTCAGGCAGATCGGAGTCTGGGGCTTCCGGCGAGGAGGGCTGCAGGGGTGGAGGGAGAGGGCACCCGGGAGGCGCTCAAGGGGTGTCTGAGGCCCAGGCCCCAGCCCGGCTCCTCCACCACCCGCGCCTCCCCCCAGTTTGCAGAGCTGCCCTCTGGCCAAGAAGAGGAAGCTGGAGGGAGTGGAGGCCGAGCACCTGGTGTCCGAGAGGAAGTCGCACCCCCTGAAGCTGGCTCTGCACGAGGGCTGCGGTGTGGACAGCGACGGCAGCGAGGACACCGAGGTGAAGGGCGCCTCTGTTTCAGATGAATCGGAAGGAACTCTGGAGGGGGCCGAGGCCGAGCTGTCTGGACAGGAGGAGATTCATCGTCCCGAGCCAGCTGAAGGTGCTTTGTCGCCGCCTGTGCCCGCATAAAGGGTGCTCAGTGTGGCCCTGGAGAATCGCAGCCCGCGAGCGGGGAGGGGCTCGCGCCGGGAAGAGAAAGCCCTTCCTGAGAACAAGGCGCGTCTTGTGCCGACGTGTGCCGGGCTTCCTGGGCGGGGGCTCTGCGGTGTGTTGTGTGTGCGCGGGAGGGAGATGGGCAGACTCGCAGACACAGGACGGGCTGCGCAGCTGTAGCGTGTTGCAGCAGGTGTGTCTGCGTCGGGAGGGAGAGACAGACGGGCTGTGTCTCTGTAGCCACCGTGGCGTGGGGGTTCCCAGGCAGACTCCGGTCTGCCCGCCCGTGAGAGCCGCCTGGGGCAGGGGCGAGGCTCCCTCACAGGCAGACACGAGGAAACACTCGGGCTGAACAGCAGGTGATGGGGGACCACGTGGGGGTCCCCCTGCTTCCTCGCGGGGCCTCCCAGGACTGGCTGTGTCAGGGTACTTGGCCCTTGGCAAAAGCAGGTGCAGGATTTCAGAACCAAGCATCGTAGTGAAATTTTAAAAATTATTTAAATAAAAAAGTAACAAAAATTTTTTTTAAAAAGAGATAGAGAATAATTTAAGTTAAAAAATTAAAAATAAAATAAAATAAAAGCAGGCACAGGCACTCTGAGCCCCGGAGGGAGGCGTCTGTGTCCCCTGACAGCCCCGCAGGCCTGGGCGTCCTGGGGTCCAGGCTGAGGTCTCTGTCGGATGCCCCACCAACAGCCCCAGCTTCCGGCATCCACTGGCCTCGAAGGTCTCAGGCGAATTCACATTTTATCCTTGAGGCGAGGCGAGGCAGGTCCTCACACCTCCCTCCTCCTGGGGCTCGGGAGTGGGTGTGAGGCCCCACGGAGTCACGGCAGGCCTGGACCCCAGGTGGAAGAGACACTAACTTGCCGCTTTCTCGTAAGGAAGGGCGTTGGAGTTCCGCGCCAGCCCTGGGATTCGCCCCTTCTCCACGGAGTGAAGGCGGCAGGCCGTTCCCAGCACTGCCGGGGGTGTGGGCCAAGGATCCTCCCGGATCATCCCACAGGGCCTGCCTGCAGTGGACACCCGCGGCGTCTTAGTTATTGTGGTTAAAAGGATTAAATTTGGGCCCTTTTAAAATAAAAGTTTATTTACTGCTTTTCTTTTTTATTTTTAATTTTAATTTTGTTTTGTTTTTAGAGACAGGGTCTCACTCTGTCACCCAGCCTGGAGTGCAGTGGTGTGATCGTGGCTCACTGCAGCCTCGAGCTCCCGGGCTAAAGCGATCTGCCCGCCTCAGCCTCCCCAGTAGCTGGGACTACAGGTGTGAGCCACCATGCCTGGCTCCTTTTTAAATTTTTATAGACACAAGGGTCTTGCTATATCATCCAGGCTGATCGTGAACTTCTGGCTTCAAATGATCCTCCTGCCTCAGCCTCCCAAAGTGATTTAGTGCTTTTCAGTTATGAAGTAATTTTTAAAAATCTGATTTGCTCCATTTTATAAATGCCGGTTTATCTGATTTGAGAAAGCTCATGTAATGGGAGAAAGATATTAAGAAAATATATTAAAATGATTCTCAGCTTTAAAAACACATCAGCAGCTCATGACCGACATCCTAAAATAAGTGCGCCGTGATATCTGGTTTGGGTGGAGGGGCCGACAGAGACCCCACGCAAGTCCCCACGCTGGGACGTCCTTGCTTTCCCCGGGCTGCGGTGTCAAGAGCGGGAGGTGGGACAGGTGGAGGGCTGGAGACTCCCGTGTGCCCTCCCCCGGCCCCATGGCGTTTCTATTCTGTGCAGGAAGGAGCCCCATCAAGTCCCACTTTGGGTCCAACCCCGTCAGCAGCCCCACCGGCTCCTCCAAGGGCAGCTACGGCAGCTACAAGGGAATCATCGCCACTTCTCTGCTGAACTTGGGCCGAATCGCTGAAGAGACCCTGGTCGGGGAGGACCTGGGCCGGGTGGCCAAGCCAGGCCCTGGCATCGCGCACCTGCTTCAGGAGGAGGCTGCAGAGGGAGCCACCAGTGACGAGGGTGAAAAGGACCTCTTCATCCAGCCCGAGGACGCGGAGGAGGTCGTCGAGGTCACCAGCGAGCGCTCCCAGGAGCTGTGTCCCGCGTCCCTGGAGGATGCGGCCAGCGAGGAGTCCAGCACGCAGAAAGGCGTCCTGGGTCATGAGGAGGAGGAGGATGATGATGATGAGGAGGAGGACGAGGAAGAGGAGGAGGACGAGGAGGAGGAAGAGGAGGAGGAGGAGGAAGAAGGGGAGGAAGAGGAGGAGGAAGGGGAGGAGGGAGAGGAGGGGGCAGCTCCCGAAGACGACGATGTGATCTTCGAGGAGGATGCCGCCCGCGCCCCTGCCCAGAAGGGCCCTGAGCCCCGGCGCCCGGAGCCGCCCAGCCCCAAGCCTGAGTACTCCGTCATCGTGGAGGTGCGCTCGGACGACGGCAAGGACGAGGACGCACGCTCCCAGAAGTCGGCGGTCACGGATGAGTCGGAGATGCATGACATGATGACCCGGGGCAACCTGGGCCTCCTGGAGCAGGCCATCGCCCTGAAGGCCGAGCAGGTGCGCGCAGTCTGCGAGCCAGGAGGCGCCCCCGCGGAGCAGGGTCCGCTCGGCCTGGGCGAGCCGGGGAAGGCGGCGAAGCCCCTGGACGCTGTGCGCAAGAGCTACTACAGCAAAGGTAGGGCTGGCGGCTGGCCCCGCATCCCCCCCCCCCCCCCCCCCCCCCCCCCCCGCCGGGGACCTGCCGCCCTGCCCCAGCACTCCAGGCTTGCAGGCGGGGGGCGGGGCCAGAGGAGTAGACAGGGGACAAAGACACACGCCCCAGACCGTGGTCGCGTGCTGAGGAAAGGGCTCACACCGCTGCCCACGGGTGATCTGGGGAGAGACGCAGAGCTGAGATGTGGGAAGGAGCAGGAGGCTGAGAGCAGGGTGGGAGGGACAGTGACCCGGCCACAGGGGCTGCTCACAGCAGCATCTGCCGTCTGGAGAGGCCGGGGCCTTCTTGTCCCTGCCTGTGGCAGAGCCCACACTCGACTGCCTTTGGCCCCGGAAGCTGCTTGCTGTAGCCGTGAGGGCTCATCCTGACCCGGCTGCAGGCCGAGGCCAGCCGGCGGCCACGGGGGACGCCTGTCTGTCGCAGGCTTCTCTGTAGGGAGCAGCCTGCTGCGAGCTCCACGCCTGCGTCTGGATTTGGCCCTAAATTGTGCAGGCTGTGGGGCGGCACCCCCTGGGCTCGCTGATGGAGCCACAGTCAGGCGGGGCCGATGTGGTGGGGAGGGGCTGGGAGACTGGAGGCCAGACTGGTGGCCCCTTAGTGAACAGTCGTAGCCACCACTGTCACCTGGGGAGTCAGGGTCTGGACAACAGGCTGCCCTGCTGACTGCCTGTCTCAAGTACTTCCTAGGCCCAAGGACAAGGGTCAGGGTGCAGGATTCAGGGCTGGCCAGGGGCTGCTCCCTACGTGAGCCAACCTGACCTCGCCAGGAGGCAGGTCTGGGCCAGGTCAGCTCTGGCCCTGTGCACACCCACGGGGCTGACACTGAAGCCCCCTGCAGCTGGACACTTGGCCTCTGTTCTCCTGAGACCAGGGAGCTACTCTGACCTCAGTCTCTTCTTTCCTTACCCCTAGTCTGGCCTCCTCTTTCTAGTGGGTCTGGGCAGTGGGAGGCCCCGGTGCTCTTCCAGCGACTGGTCTGGGAAGGGCTAGCTGAGACCAGGTAGGGAGCAGACAAGCAGGGAGAACTGGCCTTGGGGTGACTCAGATGCTGGAGCCAGGAGCTGAAAAGCACGGGAGACGCAGACTTGGGACAGACCCTGGGAGGACGCACCAAGGTCACAGGAGAGACGGGCTCGAGTGACACACAGCTCGAGGGCGTCATAGCCAGGAGGTTGGTGGAGACACAAGGGACACATTTTCTGGGGACACCATGCACATGAGACGAGCCTAGTGGGCAGACACTGAGGGACACAGGCCGGGGGATGTGATTTCGGGTGGGAGGGACCTGAAGGATGGCTCTGGGGACACCCTTCCGGGTGACACAACTGGGGGACAGCTGTTCAGGGACTCGGATTGAGGCCAGGCCTCGAGGGCCGTAGGCAGGAGGAGACACAGGCTGAAGGTGCGGCAAACTCAGGGACAAGCGCGCAGGGACTGACGTGGCTGAGAGTCTGGGTGTGGCATGCGTGAGCCATGAGTCAAGGCAGACTGTGGCGGGACACACTCGAGGGACGCTGTTACCAGGTGACAGCCAGGCCCAGGTGTTTAAGGACTCAGACCCGTGGGAGTACCCAGACGCCAGGTGTCCTGCCTTCAGAAATGTATTTTGAGGGCACAGGCCAGGGGACAGAGCCTCAGGGTGGCCCGGGTGGCTGGGTGGAGCGTACCAGGAAGGCCAGGTCAGGCTGTGCAGATGCACGTGTGTCGACACGTGGTTTCACGTGTGTCGACACGTGGCGCTGGGGTGCGGCTGCGGTGAGAATTCTGCACGGGGGCGGGGGCAGTGGCAGCAGCTCAGGAGGCAAATGTCAGGCACAGACGTGGGAGGCCCTCAGGGTGCCCCTGCTGCCCCGAGGGCTGGACGTGACTTCCTGCCCCTGTGGACTCGCAGTGGCAGAGCCAAGGGCTCTTGCCTTTGGAGCCCACTGCTGGGCTCTGAGTTCAGCACTGTGACTTCTACAACCTCCCAAGGGGGCATCTTTCATCCGGAAAGAGTTTCTCTGGGACGTGGGCTGTGCTCTAAGGACCCTTCTTGTCCCTTCTGGTCCCCATGCTCAGTAGTGACCTGCCTGGGCCTGCAGAAGCTAGATGCGGTCAGTGACTGGGATTTGGCTTTGAATTTCTGCCCAGGCATTTCTTAGTCTTGCAGCCTTGGGAAAGGTGCTTAGCCTCTTCGTCCTCCTTGTTTTGTCCAATCCCAAGGATGTCTCCTGGCAGGGGCATTGCCGAACGCCTCTACCTCTCCGGACTGGCCCGTGGGCCTCCACACTGCCAGCAGGAGGGAGGGAAGAGGACTCCAGCTGCCATCTGGACTGTTCCTTTAAAATGCTGCACATCCCACTCTTGGGGTAGTTGAGGCAGTCTCTGGGCTTTTCTACGCAAATAGCCAGTGTGGGCTCCAGGGTCATCTCACTGTCCAGCCCCTGGTCCTTTGCGAGCTCCTGGGCAGTTCTCGTCCCTTCTCTCTGGACAGCCAGAGTGATCCGCCCTCCCTGCTCACCACCCACCACCCAGCTTCCTGGCTCTAACTGGTGCATCTTGTGCGTTTTAGATCCGTCGAAAGCTGAGAAGCGTGAGATCAAGTGTCCGACACCAGGCTGTGACGGCACTGGCCACGTCACTGGCTTGTACCCGCACCACCGCAGCCTGTCCGGCTGTCCTCACAAGGACAGGATCCCCCCGGAGAGTGAGTAGCTCTCCGCAGGGCCGGCCCAAGCCTTGAGGCCCAGGCCCGCCTGTGTGTCGGGGTGGTGTCCATGGGGAGGGCAGCTTGCCCTTCGGCCTGTCCAGAGGCCCATCTGAGCGCTCCCCACACCCCAGCTGCCCGGAACGTCCTAAGCCCAGACTGAGCCTGTGAGGCCAGGGACACGCGTCTGCCCGGCTGTCCACCCAGAGACGCCTGCTGGGTCAGAGCCCGGCAAGCCTGCCGCGGACACAGGCCGAGGGGAGGAGACGGGCCAGGGTCAGCCCACCTGGAAAGGCTCAGGGTTTCACGTAGTGACCTCTGGGTTCTGGATGCTCAAAAAGGGAATGCCCGCTCTTATTTCTCGGCTGGAAGCAGTAATTTTGAAAATTAAGTTTAGAGGAGTAAGACGCAGAACAAGAGGTTTTAAAGCTGAGGGTAGTTACTGCCACAGGACGGCGGGGACCATGCTGGGAGGGCCGTGTCCTGACCTGGCTGGGGGGTTCCTGGGGGCTGGAGCTGCCCTGGGGCCTGCTCCGCTGCCTGCCCCCCATCTCTGCAGAGCCGAGCTTCGCACAGGGCTCTTCCCCTCCAGGGCTGTCCTCCCACACAGCCACACGTGGCTCACGGGTGTCTCACAGCCGTGGCTCCCCATCCCTGGTTCTCTTACAGTCTTGGCCATGCATGAGAACGTGCTGAAGTGCCCTACTCCTGGCTGCACGGGCCAGGGCCACGTGAACAGCAACCGCAACACGCACAGAAGGTACCAGGGCTGAGCTGAGCCATGGGGGACTGTGGGCGGTGGGGGGCCGTGTGTGGGGAGCAATCTGGTCTGGGCCTGTAGTGTGTGTCCTGCCCAGGCTTTGGGCCCTCCCCTGAGACAGGGCTCTGGCCTTCCAGGTGGCTCCCTGAGTGCCACCCTCCTCCCTGCCTGGTGCCCAAGGGGTGGGTGCAAGGTCAGGGCAGACCTGAGGTGGGAAGGACCTGCACGCGGGCAGAGCAGACCCCAGAGGGCAGTCAGCCAGTGGTGCTGCTGCCGGCACCCTGTAAGCGGGGTGTCCCAGGAGACCAGAGGGCGGCTTGCAGAGGAGTGAGTATGTGGTGTTTGGAGAGATCTGACGCCCGTGCAGAAAGCCAGGTGCAGACTTTGTGTCCTGCACATATTCGCAGAACCTCTGCGTTTCAGCAGGCACAAACAGGGACCTCTCAGCAGGCTAGGATTCTCCCTGGGCTGCTCCGTGGAAGTGAGGCTCGTCTTCCATGATGAGAAGGGACCACGCCGAGCCTCACCTGAAGTGCCATAGGTGGCTGTGGCCCCCACGGGACGTGCCTTTGCCCCAGGGGGCACATGCTCAGCTGAAAGAGCTGCCAGAGCTTCTGAGGCCACTTCACTTGAAAAGGGGCCAAGTTCCCCATCACGTCACCTCTCCAGGCTGGCTGAGGGGCTGCCCTAGAGCTCAGGTCACTCAGATGAATCTGCTCCCTGTCTTAGACCGAGCGTGTGCCTGGTGCCCAGGTTGTGGTCTGGGTGGGGCCCTGGGCTGCCTCTAGGCAGGTAATGAATATGGGCCAGAGATGGTTCCAGGATCTGGCTCTGGGAGCTGGGGAGGGGAGAACACGGAGGTGAGGACCCAGGCAGAGGAGGCATCTTTGTCCGGAGCTTCAAAAGCCTTTAGGATGTGTGTCATTGGCTTAGAATTTCCCAAAACAGAATCTGACTGGGTAGCTTGTACTTTGAGGGCTTGAGGAAGAGCCAGGGGGTAAAACCCGTCCTGCAGAAGTGACAGGCTTGTTACTCCTGGCTCTGGGCTTCTTGCACGCTTAGCGCCCTCACGCCTGAGTGATGCTATTCTGAGACCCACACCCTCGGCCACCCAGCGTGGTCAGGTCTGGAGAAGAAGGTTCAGCTGTCCTTCCCTTTCCTTTAGTTTATCTGGCTGTCCCATTGCTGCTGCCGAAAAATTAGCCAAATCTCATGAGAAGCAGCAGCCGCAGACGGGAGATCCTTCCAAGAATAGCTCCAATTCAGATCGAATCCTCAGGTGAGTGAGAGGAGCCATGGCCCTTCCCCAGCCTGCTCTGGAGGGTTCCTCAGAAGGTGGGGTCCCACTCATGCTCTGTGGGTACACTTACCGTCCCATCCACGGGCACCTTCACCCTGCAAGCCCAGCAGGCTCTCACACTAGTTTGAAGCTGCCTTTTCCCTCCATCTTACTTGCTACCTTCCAGCTTCTTGTCAGTTGCTAATTCAATCCTTTCCTTGCTTTGAGCCAAGTCACTGGTGAAATGTCACACGAGCAGTTTGGCCTGGGCGTGAGGCTGGGTGAGCCAGAGAGGGTCGAACAGGCTCCTCCCTGGAGGCTGCACTCCCTGGGACCTCAGTTCGTTCACCTGTAAAAGGAGGACAGCAAACTACAAGGCTGCTGTGGGGCTTACGTGACACTCTGCCCCCAGCCCACGGGGAGCTGGTGGTCAGGGTGGAGCAGCTCCCGTTGGGCTCTGTGGATTCTGTCTGGCCCACATTTCCCACGTTGTGCTCCGGGGTTTTTAGTTTGGTTTTCCCCTGCTGGCGCCCACTGGCCTGACTCCTGCAACTCTTCTAGATGCTACTGGGCCAGCAACCAGCCCAGGCTTCCCACCTTTCTTGGGGAAGGGGCATACGCCCACTCCCTGATGGTGTCCAGTTTTCCCAGACCCTTCAGAGCTGACCATCATGGTTGCAGGGCCAGCCTGGTGGTTCTGTGCACCAGGTTTCTCTTCTCAGTCCACATTAAGTCTTGTAGCACCTAGTTCCTTGCAGGCCTCACTGTTCGCTCCTTCTTAATTCCATTTGTTGCACCCTTTCCAGACTGGTGTCCTTGCTTGGGGCAGACAGGACCCTCTTCCTCTCTGAGTTGACTTGATGAAGCCTCTCTGTCCCCTGTGTGGCCACCAGCCTCCACCGCCAGTCTTTCTTCCCTGCCTCCTGTGCCCTCGTGCCCTGTCTTCATGCCAGCTTTTGTGCATGCAAGAACCTTAAGTCTTCAAAGAGCTTCAGCAACAGTCAACTGAAGGTTTGCCATGGCCTTTTCGTGCCTGTTGTCACGGCCATGTCAACCTGGCTTTCAGAAGAGAGCCACTGAGGGCTGAGTCCCCGGCCGAGTGGAGAGCCAGCGAGGACCTGCCCTGAGGTTGCTCCTCAGAAATGCTCCCGACCCAACCAGTATCCCCTCTAGCTTCCCCAACTGCCTCCCTGCTGGGGAGTTCCAGGGTATTCTGCTGCTAGGATTCTGGCTTGCTGCCATTCTGGGCTATGTTGCTGTTGGGGTCCCTGCTGATAGCTCACAGTAATTGTAGCTGAGTTGTTTGAACCTGCTTTCCTAAGTTCTGGGAAAAGTCTCAGATCCCCCCACCTCTGGCTAATGCTGTCAGCCTGAAGACAGGCCATTGTTTCTTTGAGGTTCCATTGCTTCCTCCCTGCAGGCAATTCTCCCCCATACAGATCCCAGGCCTGCCCTAGGAGCCTTTCACTCTGGGAGGTGAAAAGCTGACCAGGCTTTAGTGGTGGCATGTGTGTGAGGGGTGTACCCCTGGGTCTCCATTCTCTCAAGGCTCTGGGGGGTCCATGCCTGGGCCATAGGATGGGGTCTAGGGGTTGTGCAAGGGTCCCTGGATCCCTCCCTCACTGGCTCTGCTTCCCTGTCCTGCACCCCAGGCCCATGTGCTTTGTGAAGCAGCTCGAGGTCCCTCCGTACGGGAGCTACAGGCCCAGTGTGGCTCCTACCACGCCCAGGGCCAACTTGGCCAAGGAGCTGGAGAAGTTCTCCAAGGTCACCTTTGACTACGCAAGTTTCGATGCTCAGGTTTTTGGCAAACGCATGCTTGCCCCAAAGATTCAGACCAGCGAAACCTCACCTAAAGCCTTTCAATGTAAGTTTGGGGCAATTGTTGTTGTTTCTCTCCCTGTGTTCTCCTGGGAGCAGCAGGACTCAAGAGCCCGTGGAGAAGGGCCTCTCAAGGAGCTAGAAGGGGGGAATCTCCACCTTCGCTGGGGCAGGTACAGGCTGAGGCCTTAGCTGTCCCGCAGACAGGATCGTGGCTTTTTTGGGGGCCAGATCTTACCCATATTGCTCTGCCATGTTCACCATTAACCTTCATGTGTCTCCCAATTATTTATGAAACAAAACCCGATCCTTTATGGGCATGTATGTCCAAAGACTTAAGAATAACTTCTCTGATTTGGTTCGCCCTGAGAGAGCCCCTCTCCTGACCACCCTTGTGTGACCCGTGCAATCCCAGCACTGCCCAGCACTGCCTCCCAGAGCGGCTGGATGTGGGGCTGGGTGGGGCCAAGAACTGCTGGGCTGGGCCCAGGACGCTGACGGGAGCCACGGCTTTCCTGCATGGGACCATCTCACTGGGTATTACTGTGCGCTCAGGAACGGATTTTCTAGATAGTTGTACTGACAAAAATCATTAATACAAATCTTCAAGAACAACCTTTCTTGTCTTTTTTACTTATTTATTTTTGAGACAGAGTCTCACTCCGTTGCCCAGGCTAGAGTGAGTGCCATGGTGTCAGCCTAGCTCACAGCAACCTCAAACTCCTGGGCTCAAGTGATCCTCCTGCCTCAGCCTCCCGAGCAGCTGGGACTACAGGCATGCGCCACCATGCCCAGCTAAATTTTTTTCTATGTATTTTTAGTTGGCCAATTAATTTCTTTCTATTTTTAGTAGAGACGGGGGTCTCGCTTTTGCTCAGGCTGGTTTCGAACGCCTGACCTTGAGCGATCCGCCTGCCTCGGCCTCCCAGACCTTCTTGTCTTTTCTTGTCACTTGACGCACTAATTTGTGCAATAAGCCTCTTAGCCCTAAAGAGGCACTCGAGGTGGAGAAGCACCCCGGCGTACACGTGGGATTGGCAGCTCGGGTGGGTGTCCTCAGCCAGAGGTGACAGGGATGAGGGTCCTACATGTGGGTCGTAGCAGCACTGAGGGATGCAGATGCCATTGGGTGTGAGCCTCTTCCTAACTCGGCAGAACCTGCCGGTCAGGATGGAGCCTTCGTGATGGTGCTGGTGGGGCCTCACGAGGAACTGCGGCTGTGGTTACTCAGAATGTCGTGCATGAGAGCAAGCTCATGGTTAGGGTGCAATTGCTGGAAAAGATAACATTTTATGCCTTAATTTGTCTTGTTTATTTGAACAATAATATTACTCCATGAAGGCAGTGACTATTACTGGGGACACCAAAATCAGCCTAAATATGGTAACGCCCTTTGGAGAGGATGTGACAGAAGTGCCCTACATGAGTGATGTTCCAAACACTCATCCTGCTAACATTTACAGAAATCCCCAGTTTCTCAGCAAGCATTCACTGATAGACAAAATGTTTTGTTTGAAACGTCAGGGCTGCCAGAATATCGTTGAAGGGTTTTGCTCTTTCTGCCCAAATTTTGGTCAGGCCAGAAGTGAGACGGCCTCCTCCAGACCCCGAAGGAGGGCAGGTGGGAGTGGGGTTGGTGGCCGAGCCCTGGCGTATAGCTGTGCCCTGGGCCCTCCCAGCCCTCCCAAGTCCCCTCGATGTGTCTGCGTTGTCACCTCCGTTCATGCTGTATCTCAGCCTGGTGTTGTTCCCTTTTTGCAGCCAAACCTTTTCCAAAGGCCTCCTCCCCCAGGCACAGCCCCTCCAGTAGTTATGCGAGGAGCACTTCCTCCTCTTCTGCAGGCTTCGACTACTCGCACGACGCGGAGGCGGCGCACATGGCTGCCACCGCCATCCTGAACCTCTCCACGCGCTGCTGGGAAATGCCCGAGAACCTCAGCACGAAGCCACAGGAGCCCCCCGGCAAGGTTGGTGGTTCCCACGGGGCCCTCCTGGGGAGATGCGGTGGTGGAATCTGCAGTCAGGCCGCCTGCTCCCTGCACAGAATGGCCCCAGGAACTCCCTGTAGGTAGCGGTTCTCATTCTTACCCTCTCCCCCACCTGGACATGGCCCCGTGACCGCAGAGGTAGACGTGTCCTCCCGACAGAGACCTGTGCGCTGCGCAGAGGGGACGGGGGCTGTGCGCAGACCATGTTCCCAGATGTCCCCTCTGAGTCCGAGGCTGGTGCACATGATGTGTTCCGTGTTTCCTGCTTGGTCTGGCTGTTGTGCACATGTGTTTCCTACAGTCTGAAGGTTGCGCACACACCCTGTCCATGCGTGTTTCCCGCAGTCTTGTGGTTGCTGATGTGTCCCGCCTCAGAGGACCTGGCTTCTCCCCTGCTTATAGCATGTCTCGAGGGGCTGGGGTCATGCTGCTGGGAGGCAAGAGGAGTCGCAGGGCCTCCCTCATGTGGAATTGGGGTGGGACAGTGGGCTTTCTTTCCTCCTAGTGGTTGTCCATGCTGGTCACTGTTTTCTTCCATGGGAATTGGTGTTCTAGACTCTGTAAATTTGACTAAAGTGCACCAGACGGCGTGCATGGGGAGGGGCTGGAGTCTAACAGATCTCACCTTTCCGACTGCAGTCTGTGGACATCGAGGTAGATGAAAACGGAACGCTGGACTTGAGCATGCATAAACACCGCAAGCGAGAAAGCACCTTCCCCAGCAGCAGCAGCTGCAGCAGCAGCCCCGGCGTGAAGTCTCCTGATGCCGCCCAGCGCCAGAGCAGCACCAGCGCCCCCAGCAGCTCCATGACCTCGCCCCAGTCCAGCCAGGCCTCCCGCCAGGACGAGTGGGACCGGCCTCTGGACTACACCAAGCCAAGCCGCCTGAGAGAGGAGGAGCCGGAGGAGGTGGGTGCCGGGCCTGAGAGGGCTTCAGGGCTGCAGCCAGCTGGCCCTGCCTGAGGACGGCTGTGGCGGCCGCGTGCTTCCCCGGGCAGCTCCTCACGGGCTTCTGGCAGAGCCTCTGAGGGACCTGCTCCTTTCCACACAGGGCCGTCCACCCAGCAGCTGGGACTCAGAGTCCTGCCCTCCAGGAGGGGTGTTGAACCGCAGGGCCACGCTGTAGCCTCGTCCCTTCTCACTTCTGCGGAGCGTGGTGGCCACACCACCATGGGGGCTCTGGAGGCAGGGACTTGTTTTAGATCCCAGGAGATGACTAGGGACAAGCTCAGGGTTTTGAGCCTCCCACCCCGCCCACCTGCTGAGCCACCCAGACAGGGGCTTGGTTGCTCAGCTCCCTGGGCTAAGGTGGTAGGAAAACTCCTGTCCCAGGGCCCGTGGGCTTTGATTCCACCGCGGTGGGCAGTGGCCTGAGTTCCTGAGACCAAGACTGACCTGACATGGGTACTGAGCTGTGGTCTGGGCAGCAGTGGAACATTCCTTTCTTAATTGTTCCTTAAAACATGTAAAAAAAGAGCCCCTCAAATTGTCAGGACTGACTGTTTTGAGGGGTGTTGCTCTGGTTCTTTGGCTCCTGGTTTGGAAGAATCACAGGCCGGGCTGGTGCCATAGAGAGATGACAGATCCAAGTGACTCACACAAGTAGCTTCTACTGTGGGCTGTTTTTGCACAGAAATAGAAAGCAAAAGAATGTTTCCTGAAGGGAAATGGGTCTACCTAGGTGAGTGCAGAAGACACTGGGATCTTACCTCTGCTTTTACGTCTACACCTTATGATGTACTGAATGGTGGGTGGAATATTCATCATTTCTCTGGCAAAAGGGTGGGTGTTCTCAGAGCTTAGGGCTCTCCCCATTTTTGCCCTTATAGGGTAACTTCCTGGGGTTGCCATGACACTTGTAAACTGTGGTGGTCCTGGCGGGTGTGACTTCCACTGTGTCCATGTATGTTGATGGGGAAAAGATCTCCATGACGTGGGGTTCTCCTCTCTGCACGTGCTCCTGGCCGGAACAGTAACGAACCACGAACCGCGAGTCTCTGCCTTTGCACATTAGGTTCTAAATGCTCGTTGGCCTCCTCATTTTTGCGCCCCCCTTTTCCTATGTTGGTGCTGGCAACCTGCACCTGTTCCCAACAAGATGCGGGCTGACTCCAAGCTTTTTCCCCAAGGAGGTCTGTCTTGAAGAGCAAGGTCCAGCTCTGAGGGCGGCCCAGGGTGCAGGTGGCGTCAGCAGCAAGTGTGAGGCCTGTGGGCCCCTCCCCTCCCCAGTGCCCCGCCCCTCCCTCCCAGGCCCTCAAGAGGGGAGGTGGGGCCGGGTCCGCGAAGGGTGGGGGCTGGACCGACCCCCTCATAGGACCCCAATAGGTGGACTCCCTGATCACCCCATTTTATAGCAGGGCAGTCTGTGCCCCCGCGGGTCACATGGCTCAGCCACTAGCTCCCCCTCAGGTGTCAGGGCCCAAGAGGGGGCCCAGACTGAGCCCCGAATGGAGGGAGGCAGTGCCTGGAGTCATGTCTGCCTGAGACTGCTGAGCCTGTTTCTCCGATGCTTGGCAGGAGTCCTGCCTGAGGTGGCCGCCCTGGGGCCGGGCGTCCTGGGCTGTACCTCCCCTGTCTGCTTCCATCCTTGGGCCCAGCGGCCTCAATGTTTACGTCTAACTCCCCGGACCGAGCCACCCACCACTCCCTCCTTTGCGAACCCTCACCGTGCCCTCCTGACCTACTGGCCATGCCTCCTCAGCCAACTGTTTCCCAGGCTCGAGTGGGTAGGTGACCCACACCCTGCGACCTGTCTCCTTTCCTGCCTCTCTTCTCGACCCCCAGCTCAGCACTAGTCTGCACAGGCTGCCTTGCCTCCTCTTCTCCCTTTACACGTCCCCTCCCAGGAATACAGCCCCTTCTGTGGGGCGACTCAGGTCTCAGAACTCCTCGGGTCCTTGCCCTGAGGCCTGTCCCCATGCGCCACCCAGCATCTGTGGCCAGTGGTGCACTCTGCTGCCAGAAGCCTGGGCTCACCCCTAAACCTGGGCTCTCCCCTACCCATCTCCTAGGCACAGGCCACCCCCAGAAATGCCTCCTGCATCTGGGCCTTCCCACTGCCCGAGACTCCTGACTCAGACCCTCCTTCCCGCTCTGCCCAGGCTCCTTGCCTCCACCTGCCTTGGGCAAGGCCGCTCCCTCTGCAGCCTCACCCCCGCACCCCTGCCCTGGCAGCACGCCATTCACGGTCCCGGATGCTCCAGGCCTTGTGTGTCCGAGAGGCTCTCCTTGTACTGGCACGGCCTCCTCCCCTCTGCTTCCGAGAAGCCCCGTTTATCCCAAACGTGTCCTCTGAAGGCCTCGTCCAGCTTGCGCAGGGGAATCAGGGGCTTTTCCCCGCCTTGGTTCAAATGCGGCGACAGGAGTAGCAATGGCAGCACCGCAGCACTGTCCCCGTCTGCGCCAGTCACCCAGAGTCTGTCACACTGGACTGTGTGTGTCCCAGGCATGTCCTCATTTGATCCCCAAAAAGCCTGTGAGGGGCTGCTGTCATCCCAGGTTTGGAAGTGCGGTGCCCGGGCCTCAGAGGCTGCACCACTTGCCTGGGACGCACAGCAAGTGCCTGTCAGCACGGGACGGGGCTCCTGCCACAGCCGTTGGTAGAACACGGCCTGTCTGAGCCTCCCTGGACCTGGCTCCCTGGCGGGAGGCGCTGTGCCCACCTGCCCTGCAGTGCTGCACCGGCACGTAGCCCAGCGCTCAGCTTGCGCCATTAACGAGCGCCTGCCGCTGTCAGGGCGTCACGGTGGGGGGGTGTCAGGCCGGGTGGGCTCCAGGTCAGGGCGATGGGCACAAGCTGCGTGTTACGACTCTCATGGTGCCGTCTCGTTGTCACGGCACCACAGCAATACTCACTGGGGCCTGTTGCCTGCCAAGCGCCATTCCTGGCTTTGACGGGAGCTGTCTCCTGGTGTTTGCATGGTGGGTTGACTTCGTGGGGGCGACCCACACTCCCAAGGCCACAGAGGATGTCGAGAGCCGCTGCACTGAGCACCACCAGGCCTCTTCGTTTCTGGGCCGGTTCAGGGGCTCTGGCTGCAGTGGGGGAGGAATCCAGCCCCTCAGGGTGCTGTCTTCCTTGTCCCTTGTGGGGAGCCAGGTCTTCCTTGTCCAGAAGACAAGAGACTCCGGGAAGTGCCTCTGTTGTCACTCTCCTGAAGGGTCCCTCGCCCTTGCCCACCGGGTTGGGAGCCCGGGCTTCCCGCCAGCCGGTTAAAACGTCTCCCTGCTGGTCTTTTGCAGTCAGAGCCAGCAGCCCATTCTTTTGCTTCTTCTGAAGCAGATGACCAGGAAGTGTCGGAAGAGAATTTTGAGGAGCGGAAGTACCCGGGGGAAGTCACCCTGACCAACTTTAAGCTGAAGTTTCTCTCCAAGGACATAAAGAAAGAGCTGCTCACGTAAGTCCCTGCCTGGGCCAGCAGCTCAACTCCTAGGAGACCTTCTGTCACCTGGGAAGGAGCAGGCCCTGGTCTCAGCCCATGATGACCAGGTCTGCTCGGTCCAGGGCCTTCTCCCTGCCCTGTCCTGACCTCCTTGAGCCAGGTGACCCACCACAGGTGACAGGGGTGTCATCTCTGCACTGCACAGGGCTTTAACACAATCCTCTAAACGTAATTAAGAAAAGGAAGAGCCCCTGGCCCAGCTCACAAATCAGCACAGAGCAAAGCAGGACGAGAGTGGAGGAAAGGTGAGCAGAGAGCTCTGGAGGATGCCCCGGGGCAGCCAGAGGCCAGGCCCTTTTCCTGAGGCCGCAGCTGGGTGCTTTCTGCCCTGGGCTTGGTGCCCAGAGTGCCTTGCCTTGAGACTCACCCTCAGCTCTGGCAGCCCTGCTGGGCCCGAGGCAGCCCTCTGAGCACATCCTCTCGGGCCTGAGACAGACAGAGGCGTTGTTAGACATGAGTCACGTGCTGTCTGACGCCAGTGTCAGCACTAGTGACCTTCTGGTCAGCACCCCCCTTGCCAACCACCTGCCCTAGACTGTGTGAGGCCATGCAGACACCTGCACCACAGGTGACCCAACCCTCACACGCACTCATGCCTGGGCTCCCTCCTCTCTCCGCCCTGAATCCCACTAGTTTCCTCGTGTGGCTTGCCCTCCCTGGATGGCGGGTCCAGGCTCTGGTCTGGAGCCTCTTCCTCAGGGAAGGCTTTGCTGCTTCGGGGGCGGGAAAAGGGAAGGAGCTCCCTGCTTACATGTTCACAGGCACACGCATGTGCACACATGTGATGACATGTCCTTCAGAGGCACCCCAACTCCACATTTGACTTGAGTCTGGCCACGTTTTCCTCCTCGAGTTGAGTTGTATGGGAGAAACTTCCAGCCCCAAGGCAAGGGCTGAGCTCCAAGGACCACGGGTAGAGCTGCTGCCCGGTTCCTGGGCAAGCCAGGAACAGGCGTCAGGTGCCCTCTCGGAGCAGGCTCCGCCTGAGCAGGCCTGCAGGTGTGCGCTGCCCTCTCCTGACACTCTTTTTCTTTGTCCAGCTGTCCCACCCCCGGCTGTGACGGCAGCGGCCACATCACCGGGAACTATGCCTCCCACCGCAGGTTCGTCCCCTGCTCGGGTCTGGCTGGCCTGGGTGCTTCGTGGTGGGTCTTCCTCCTCTCCTCTCTGCTCCCCCTCTTTGGCTCACCCCGATATCCCATCTCTTCTCTTTCAGCCTCTCTGGTTGCCCTCTTGCTGACAAGAGCCTCAGAAACCTCATGGCTGCCCACTCTGCTGACCTCAAGTATGTTTGCGCTCCCTGACCTCTGTCTCCAGGGCAGCTCGCTCGCTTTGCGCTCTCCTTCCATGAGGCTCCTGCCAAGATCGGCCTCTCCCTGGCGCCAGGCCCAGACTGGCCCCGCTGTCCTGGGCTGGGGCCGGGGCCGGGGCCGGCTGTGGAGAGGCCGATCCTGCTTGGCTGGGGCCGGGGCTGCAGGCCCTGCTCTGAGCGCTGCTGTCTGTGCCTCCGGGGGCCAGGGCTGCTGCAGGCTCCTGCATGGTCCTCGCCCCACCCCAGCCTCTCCTGGAGGGAGACCTCCCACAGGGCTGTCTGGCCCTGCTTTCCTCACTGCCTCAGAGATTCTGGAAAAGCCCAGAGTTGGCTGTGGCTTGTCAGTCCTGCCGTGGCTTGGCAGATGCAGGCTGCGTGGCTATTACTGAATGATCTGGACACTGGTGGTGACGAGAAAGCTCCCTCCTCCTGCGACCCTCCAGCTGCTTCTGCCTTGGTCCTGGGGCCCCCAGACATGCTCTGCTCCATGCCTGCCTCGCCTTCTCTCTGCTGGGCCCAGCCCTTTCGCTTCTGTGGCTCCCTGCCCCTAGCGCGTGGGCACCAGGGTCCTGTGGCACCAGCTGGCCTGCTTGACCGTCCTCACAGAGAGCCACGAGCACTCAGAGGTTTCCAGGTGTCAGTGTCCTCGTGGGGCTGGAGTCAGGGACTGTGGCTGCCTTTGGCTTTCCTGCCTTCAGCTGGGCTGTGTGACCTCACATCGCAGCCAGTGGGACCTAAGCTCAGGAAGCTCGTCCTGGGCTCCGGGGTTGAGCTGAGGCCTTGGAGGAAAGAGGTCCCACTCTTGCTCCTCAGGTCGCCCTCTCCAGGGGTGCCCCTCTGTCCTGGGGCTTCTGCGTTGGGGGTCTCTGATTCCAGGCCAAGGCTCCCTGGCACGTTCTTTTCTGGGGCCAGACAGTAGCCAGGCACTGGTGCCTCTAACATGAAGAAATGAAATTGCCCAAGGTTTCTAGGGACCTGAGCTGGCTCGGAGAAGGACAGAAAGCGTTAGGTCCTCCAGAGCCCCCAGTGGCAGCCTTGACTCAGCCTCTCTGTGGAGGCTGCTGTGGCTCCAACCTCCAGGAGGGTTGTCCACAGCCCTTCAGTCCCCACAGAAGAGGCCAGGGCAGGGTTCATCGGCTCCGTTTTTTTCTGGAAGCTGACAGGCTTCACACCTGTTGCCATGGGAGACTCACAGGTTCATGTGCTCATTTGTTCTGCCCCCACCACGTCTGGCCCCAGAAACCCAGAGCTGGAAAAGCCCTGCAGCTTCAGAGACTCCTCTCTTTCCCTCTCTCCTTCTTCTTCTCTTGCCATCTTTCTTGCATTCCTTTTTCCTATTTTCTTTTCCAATTCTGCTTTCTTCTGTAACTCTGATTAGTTTCCGTGGTTTTCCAGTTTGAGGGCCTAAATAATAAGAGTGGGAGATGTGGCCGTGGGCACCGTGTCCCCAAACGTTGATGGTGTCCCTCTGCTTGCGAAGTAGAGGCTCGGGCTGATGGCGGAAACTCGGCACGATCTGGGCCTGGGGACGCAGCTGTCTGGGACAGTTAGTGTGTTTAAGTCCGAGAGCCTGTGAAGAACCTCAACTCAAAACTTCTGCAGAAGCAGCAACAAAAATTCTTCCTTGCGTGAAGGAAAGCCAATGCCTCATCAGCCTCAGCAAGGCCCGGTGGCAGCAGAGGGTCCTGACTCCCGCTGGGCTATTGTCCACCCTGAGGGTCTTTCTGTTGGGAGGCCGCTTCCCTGCCTCCCTTAGACCAAGCATGGGCTTGGGATGGCGGTAGCCCCACCACGCGCCCTGTGCACGGACGCTCCCCGTGCTCCCTCCCCCTTCTCCCGGGCCCGTGTGCACCAAGCACAGGCTGCTCCTGGGCAGCCTCTGGGCAGCCATGGGCACAGGTGGCCCGTCCAGAGCCAGGACAATGTTCTTTTCGTGGCCTCCCTCTCCACACCTGGATGCAGAGACAGTCTTGGATGATGCATTTTCTGTGTTCTAAGTGAGTCCCGAGGTGTTTGCTCCTCCCTTCCGTATGCTCGGTGTGGTCAGGGACTGCAGACGTAGGGCTGAGAGGGCACGGCCGACTCAGGCCACCCAATGCACCGTGTGGAGGGAGTTGGGGCGCAGCTGCGCATCCGCCAGGGCGCGACAGTCTCTGCACAGGGTGGGGGGTGGCCCCCACAGCGCAGGGGTGGAGCCCAGAGGTGAGACCCGGCAAGCACCGCCAAGGCAGGAGGGCGTCCCTCAGATGCTGGCGTTTCCTTCTGCCCAGAGAAGGTGCCAGAGTAGGTGGTGGGAGGGCAGAGGTGGCCCCGGGCTCCAGGCCCCTGCGGGCCCACAGGGCTGTACGGAGCGCCCAGGAGGACACGGGCTCCTCTGACCACATGAGCACTGGCCTGTCTCGGATGGAACTCTTGGGAAAAGACATTGAATTGGGTCTCAGAGGGGTGTACTAGATGGCCCCACCTGCATGCCAGGTGCCTTGTGGGAGTCATGCCCACCCCCACTCACAGGTGCCATCAGGGTGTATCTGTACCACCACTGGTGCCACTCACAGCCCAGAGCTTTGCTCACCCCTACTGAGGCCTGGGGCAGGTCTGTGGCCCAGCTACCTGAGCGGCCACGCCCACAGCACTGGACCCGAGTGCTGCCAACACTCCACGGCCACTGAGAAGAAGACTGGCCACCTGAATAGCTGCCAACCCAGGAGGAGCTGTGGGCTGTCTTCAGTTCTCTGGACTTCGCCTTCTGGAGAGCAGGGACATCCTATTGGTGATGTGTCCCCACGGCTGGAGGGCATAGTGCCCACAGTGTGGTCCCGTAGAGACTGAGAAATGATTTGACAGGTGGGCCAGTGAGGTGTCTGATATATGACCCACAGGGCAAGGATGAGCAAACCCAAGATGCCCCCAGAGGACACCCCAAAAAAACTCCGAAGGCCCAGAGAGAGGGCTGCAGGAGGCGGGGCCAGCCCTGCCCTGCCTGCCACAGGACTCCTTTGAGTGCCAGACTGTGCCCAGCTCCTTCTGTCCTCCAAGCAAGATGTCTTGCCCCGCAGTCCAGAGGCCGCGTGTGCTGGTGGAAGACTCTGGCAAGGAAGGGCCATGTTCACAGCACAGAAAGTGAGGCCTGAGTGCCGCGGCCAAGCGCTCTGTAACGAGCTGTGCAGACAAAGCCACCAGATTCTTGCCCAGCTCCTGCAAGGCTGGGAGCAGCGGACCTGAAGGGGGCTGAATCCGCCTGCAGGATCAGGCCACCTCCTCCTGCTGGCCAATGCTGTCCCACAGCAGGCGGGTCTATGCAAACCAGCCCCCAAGGTCTGAGGAAGCTGAAAGGCCAGAGAGAGAGGCTGACTTACCCGGGGTCTCAGAAGGAAAGAACTATCTCAGGCAATGGCGAGGGGAGATGAGCTGGTGGATCTCCGTGCCATCGCCCGTAGACCTGGCTGCTAGATCCCGGGAAGGAATGGGATGGATAACTGAGGTTGTCACATGAATCTGCCCAAGGGCAGGATTTGTGATCAAGGTCGTCCTGGTGTCAGGGCAGGATTTATGGTGACAGTGGATAAAATAGGAATCTAAAGGTTTTCCCAGAACAGGGGTTAATCAGAAGTCAGCGTGGTGGAGCAGCATCCAAGATGGGGCTGCTTTACCTCTGCAAGCACCGGCAGGAACTCACACGCTCTTCCTCACGGACGTCCAAGAGGAAGTAATGAAAGAACGTCCATGCTTGTAATCTTAAAGTGGAATTTTTTTACCACATTATGTGACACATTCATCAAACATTTTTGGGTGTATAAAGTCAGACTTTTGTGTTTCCCGTCCTCACCCTCTGCTGGTACCACCACCTCACAAAGCCACAGGCTGAGCGGGCTCTGCCCTCAGCCAGAGGAGCACCAGGTCTGGAGCAGCCAGCGTCTGCCACGGCAAGTGCCCAGGAAGCTCCGCCCACTCACTCAGCCCTCCCGGCCCATCCAGGAAGACAGGCTGGTCTTAGAGGTTAAGTTTGCCTTCCTGAGCTCTCCTGTTGGAAGTTATGGCTCACTTGTGTTCTGGACGCTTCTAGTCCAGCCTAGACCCTATAGAAGGTGGAGACGGGATGCAGTGGACCAAACAGGCTGGTCCCGACACCCAGGCCTGCTGTCTGGGCGTAAACTGGCCCCTCGAGCAGCGGTCAGTTGCTCCCCTCAGTCTCTCCTGGCCCTCCCTGGGAGGACCGAGGGGCAGCATACTGGAGCCCGGGACACCCTGTTGCTGGCAGGAGGCAGGTGGGGCGAGCTTCGGCGATGTTCCTCTGTGGAGAAGCACTTAAGGAGTCCAGTCTGGGGAAGGCGGGGAGTGTGCACACAAGGACTGAGCCCAGAGGGCTGTTTTCCGGGGGTCGCAGGTCTCTGGACCGAGGACGGAGGTCTTCACAGGCTCTGGTCCCAACTCTGCTTTCCTCCGCAGGTGCCCCACACCCGGCTGCGATGGCTCCGGCCACATCACAGGGAACTACGCTTCTCACCGGAGGTGAGCCTGCCACACCCTTGGGTCCTGGGCCCTCGAGGTGGGTGGGGCCTCTTCCTTAGACAAAGTTACGAAAGTCTGAATCAGACACTGATGTTGCTGACAGCTAGAACTCATTCCCATCTCTTTGGTCTGAAACGTCTCTGCTCCCAGAACCTGATTAGGTTGCCCTGCGCGGTAAGATACAGATGAGGCTCAGAGTTGGGCACTCACGGGAGCCTGCTCCTTCCGAGCCCCACTGCCCTGTGCAAAGGCCCTGCGGCTGCAGACCACTCCTTAGAGTTGGTGGGTCAGTTGACCTGCCCTCCCCCCCACCCCGACCTGGGGTCACAGCACTTGAAGGGAGAGGATGAGATGGACGGGTGCAGAAGCTACTATTCTAGGACTAAGGTGGCCCTTTCTCCTCTTTTAAAACCAGCTTGTCAGGCTGCCCTCGTGCCAAGAAAAGTGGAGTGAAAGTGGCCCCCACCAAGGATGACAAGGAGGACCCCGAGCTGATGAAGTACGTCAGGCCATGCTGGCTTCTTCATTGCTTTGCAGAATTGGGATTTTCCTGTGTTTTATAATTTAAAAAAACCTCCTAGATTCCCTTTTCAGTAACACCCGTGATCAAGAAACTGACCCATGCCAACATTCCCTTTTGTGGAAGTGCTCACATTCTGTGCATTGACACCTGTGATGGTGTGAGTCCCGGGTGTTTTGTCCAGGCACGGCTGCTGGCCCCTCTGGGCTTCCCAGGGCTGGAGTGTTTGAGAGGCAGAGCACGCTGCTACCTGTGACGGGGGCCAGCTGGGCATGGGCCTCAGGGCCTTGGGTGGCCCAGGGCCTCTGTAGGACTTTCATCTGGCAGGAAAGTTCAGGTGCAGAAGTCCAGAAGGAAAGGATGGTTAGAAAGACGTTGGACCTTTGAATCCTGTGTGTCCAAACATCCACACCCCTGTGCAGAGAGCAGGTAGGGTGAGATTGCCCAGGAAGATCAAAACTGGGAACTAGACACTGCTGGAGGAGGAGAGAGGACATCTTCGGCCTTAAATGGCCCAGTTTCTGAAGCAAAAAGACTCTACTGCCCTTCTCACTGTGGCGAGGGTGGGGGCTGATGTGTCTTCCAGGGGTCATGGGTGAGCCCAGACTCTGCGTGACCCTACTTGATGGGGGCTTGCTCCGTGTCAAGCCTGTTCTCCCAGCAGGAAGCTGGTCCCCGCACCGCCCACTCGTAGGTGGGGACAGTGCTGTGCTGCAGGCTCAAACAGTGTGACCCACTGGCCAATGGTTGGTAGGGCCCCTGGCAGGTGAGCAGTGGAGGTGCCCACAGCCTGAGTTTTGGGCTGGCTTGTTTGGGGCAGGGCCTGGTAGGCCTGCAGGAAACAGGTTTGCCCTGACTGTTACCTGCTGAGCCAAGAGTAGCAGCACTCACCCCTGCAGAGAGGCAGCTTTGCCCCAGATTCGGTTGCTCGCTGTGCCCAAACATCTGCTCGGCCACAAGGGAGGGGCCTGATGGACTAAGTTGCATCCTTCAGAAGGGACAGCCCCACCAGCTGTTTGGTGTAATAAGGCTGAAGCTTGTTTATTTATTTAATTTTTACAATAAAACTGTAATGAATGCTAAATTAACAATGCAAAATAGGAGGTTGTTTGTATTACAAATGCTGCATACTAAATGCTGGAGTGCGTAAAAAGTATTTTTCCCCCTGAGAAGCCAGGAATTTGTCTGTGATCATATAAATGCAATGCTTTGATGGATTTAGCAAGCATCCTGCTGGCAGGGATTTTATAAGTGAATTGTGCTACATTTGCAAATGATTAAAATCAAGATCAGCATTTTTCAAATTAACTAGGAAAAATGTTTTTCCTCTTTTTAATGTGCTGTCAACTTTGCTTTTAAAAACACAAGAGTTCTGAAGCCAAGTGGAGGTTGTGACTTAGAAACAGATCAGCATTTGCAGGATAAAGTTCCTAGCAGTTCCCTGGCAAAGGGGGGCCGCCCACTTAGCGCCTCCATTTTATAGGGCCTCCCCCTGCCATAAATGTTAACTGTATTTGTAATTGACTAGCATCTTTAAACAAGTGCATGCTGAAGCAGAAACTTTATAGACGCACCAGGTCTGAGGCATGGGATTTCATTAGCATGCATGAACTGTGTTTTTGGAGAGGCTGACACCTTATGTCTGTACCATTTAAAATTAAGTCACGTCGGCACGTAGTGGTAAATCCCTTTTGCCACAGCTTTATAACTGGTCATAAAACTCTCGTGGGCTGGGCGCAGTGGCTCACGCCTACAATCCTAGCACTCAGGGAGGTCAAGGTGGGAGGATCGCCTGAGGTCAGGAGTTTGAGACTAGCCTGAGCAAGAGTGAGACCTCATCTTTACAAAAATAGAAAAAAATTAGCTGGGCATGGTGGTGCATACCTGTAGTCCCAGCTCCTTGAGAGGCTGAGGCAGGAGGATCGCTTGAGCCCAGGAGTTTGAGGTTGCAGTGAGCTGTGATGACATCATCACACTCTAGCTAGGGTGGCAGAGTGAGACTCTGTCTCAAAAAAAGAAAAAAAAACAGTCTGTGGAGGTTCCAGCGTGGGAGTCAGGAGGTGAATGCTTCCTCCACCCCACCCATTGCCCCTGGAGGGGGCCCACCCTGCCTCGCCACACTGGCATCTGACAAACAAAATGCACCTCTGGTCCCTGGTCCTGGCCACATGTCTCATGTCACCAGTGCATGAGGTTCCTGTGGCCCACCACATGTGAGGAAGCACCAGCTCACCCAAGGAACATGGAAACCACGCCAACTAGGTGCCCCACGCACGTTTCAGCGTGATGTCCCCTGACGGGTCTGAAGTTCCACACTGGGTGCTGAGAAAAAGAAGCCCTATCTGAAATCCTCTCCTTGTATGCAATGGCAGGGATGATTAACAGTTCCTCCGGATGAAGGGTGTCAGGGTTTTGTGAGAAAGTAAAACATTCCGTTCAGATTCTACCATGCAGAGTGACTGAAGAACCACCTCTCACTTGGCCACTTGATCCTGGGATGTCACGGCTTCAGCAGGTGCCTCTCCTGGCCCAGGCCCCCACCTCAGGCCTATCTGTGCCTGGTCCAGCTGTGAGGCATGTAGGTTTGAGGGGGCCAGACATGGAATAGGAACCTCCCAGAGCCTCCACAGGAGCCCCTGGCAGTGCTCTGGCCCCTGCTCTGCACTGCTGGCTGAGACGACCTTGGACTGGCCCAGTGGACACCTGTGAGTGTCCAAGAGCTGGTGGCCAGGATGAGTAAGAAGGGGAGAGAGAGGAAAGAGGAAGAAGCGGGCCCTGGCCGTGGTGGCTGGGAAGTTGTCTACAACGACTGCCCCTGAGACGAGGCCAGGACTGTGGGGACAGCGAGCCTTGGACGGCCCTCCCTGGGCCCCCATCCCACCCTGCAGCACGAGCCTCTTCTGACAACCCTTTGTCCTCCTGAGGGCTTCCTGCCTTGACTTCTCTGTGCGCTCTGGGGCCTCTCTGTAGATGGGGCGATGGTGTCCCCTCTTGAGGTCCTGGGCTACCAGGCATTCATCACACGGCGACTGTGTGACCGAGGGTAGTTTGGATACGGTTTATTTGTTGGAGAAAGAAGACTGGCATTTGCAGATCAAAGATCTTGTCCTAGGCCAGTGTGAGTTCCTGGGTGATCTGGTCTGCCACCCCCAGGGCAGTGGGACAGACACCCAGAGAGGGACTGGCCCTGGGCCCTCTGCATCACCCTGTTTGTCTCTGACCCACACTGTGCTGGGCCTTTGCCAATCCACATTTGTGTTGTTTCCATAAGCACCTCTATCCCTCTCCTTGAATACCCAGAACAAAGGAAGGAAAATGCCATCCAGGCCAGCCTTGGGCAGGACTGATTGCGGGATATCCAAGTGGCAAAGGGTGCCCTGTCAGCCTCCTGTGATCGACAGGCCCCCCAGGCCTCGCCAGGCCCATGCTTAGCGCAAGGTCCCGGGAAGTGGCCTCTGGGTGGTCTTGGCTGACAGCAAAGTTCTGCATTGCTGAAGAGGCACAGCAGTGACCCCAGCAGCAAGGCCGTGGTGTGGACCTGAGAGCCAGCCCCAGGCTCAGGGTCACAGCTGCTGGAGGGTGGGGAGAGAAGGTGTCTGCTGAGCCTCCAGCCATGCAGGGGCCGTGAGACCAAGGTGCATGGCCCTCAAAACCCTCACGTCCAGCCTGAAGGCCCAGCTTCTTCCCCAAGGCTCCAGGACTCTGGCTGTCCCCTCTGCCTCACTCGGGAGCTCCCTTGGTGCGCGACGTGGGTTCTCTCTGTGTCTGTCTCGGGAGGGTCTCCAGGCTTTTCCTCCCAACACTGGTGCCCCTGTCCTCACCTCTGGCCTTTCTGTGCCCAGGTGCCCAGTTCCAGGCTGTGTGGGGCTTGGTCACATCAGCGGCAAATACGCCTCCCACAGAAGTGCATCTGGCTGCCCACTGGCTGCCCGGAGGCAGAAAGAAGGTTCCCTCAATGGCTCGTCGTTCTCCTGGAAGTCCCTGAAGAACGAGGGGCCGACCTGCCCCACCCCCGGCTGCGACGGCTCTGGCCACGCCAACGGGAGCTTCCTCACCCACCGAAGGTAACTGTCCCCCCACACCCTGCCCTGTCTGAGCAGTGAGTAGGAACCCCAGCAGAGGCTGGGGGCAAGACTCCTAGGAGAGCCAGATACGGTGGCTCACGCCTATAGTCCTAGCACTGTGGGAGGCCAAGGCGGGAGGATTGCTTGAGGCCAGGAGTTCAAGACTTGGGCAACGTAGCAAGACCCCGTCTCTACATAAAAACAAAAAGTAAAAAAGTTATCCAGGCATGGTGGTGTGTGCCTGTAGTCCCAGCTACTTGGGAGGCTGAAGCAGGAGGATCGCTGGAGCCCAGGCATTCAAGGATGCATAAGCTGTGATCACACCACTGCACCCCAGCATGGGCAACAGAGCGAGACCTCGTCTCAAGAAAAAAAAAAGAGAAAAAAGAAAAACAGGAAAGCAAGAGGAAGGGAGGAAGGGAAGGTAGGGAAGGAAGGACAAGCAATGCCTAATGGGTAGCCGACGAAGGGAAGCCAAAGAAGCTCTGTTGGTGCCAGGAGATGGCGTTGGCCACATCTGTCCCACACGCCTCCTCTCAGGAGCCTCCCTCCACATCCTCAAGGAGTCCCTCTGGGCTGGGTGCTGTCCTGGGCATGGAGGCCAAGCGTGAGCAGAGCCTCATGTCCGACACGCACGTTCTCTTAGTAACTTCTCAGGAAAAGTTTTTCTCCTCCTTCCTTCCTTTCTTATTTCCTCTACCCTAACCCTAACCCTACAAGAGTGACTCACTCGTTCAGTTAACAAAGCATTCACAACACTGTGCACCAAGCCCTGGAGACAGAGCAGAGGACAGAAGGACAAGCAGCCCTGGTCCTCTGGAGTGCAGCTTCGGAGGGTGGGTGGGGAGACAGCCATAGCAGATGCATGAGTGGAACACCTGCCGTGGTGAGTGGTGGAGAGCACTCTGGGGAAAGAGCCGGGGGGATGGGGCAAGGAAGGCCTCTCTGAGGAGGAGGCAGGAACTTGTCCAAACCGTCTGGGGACAAGCCTTCAGTGGATGGCTGGAGCCAGGAATGGCCTGGCCTGCTGGACAGGTTTGGAGGAGCTGGGCTGGGGTGTGCTGGAGCCAGGGAAGAGGGAGCAAAAGGAGATGAGGCAGAAATTTCTGAGCCAGGATCTTTCCAGCCTGCCAGCTGGCAAGGTCTCAGCCCGTGCTGTGAGCGAGGGCCCCGGCAAGGAGCAGAGGAGAGGCTGAGTCTGACCTGGGCAGCTGGCTCAGCTGCAAGCTGCAAAGGAGGCTGCTGGGCCTGGGTCAGGCAGGCAGAGGAGTCACACTCTGGGCTTCCTATGGACATTGCAACTTGCCTCAATCTACCTTTACTTATGATGCGGATACAATCACTGCTGAGAATCCACACCGTTTTATGTATTTCTCAGTTTTAATGTTTATATCCAAGGAATCATCTGTGAGTATCATTACAACCACAACCTGAAGGGTCTACTGGGGCAGCTTCCGCTAGGAGGGCCTCCTTGGGGTTGGGGTGGGGGGCAGTCAGGGCTGCAAAGTGCCAGCAAGTGAGTCAGGCGGACCTTAGACGAGAGGGAGCAGCAAAGCCCCGGCCCCTCCAGCGCCAAGCAGGGTCCACCATGGCATGCTGGACAGGGAGAGCTCTGGGGCGGAGAGTCCCTTCCTGGTCCCTGCCCTGACCGGATGTAGCTTCTTCTACTCCAGGAAGGACAGAGAGGTGATGAGAAGCAGTTCAGCCATAGGAAGGCCCGCGGGGTCACCTGGGTGAGATGGAACTTGCCTTGTACTGGTCCATAAAGCGTGACATTGGACTGTCCACGGTGTGTGACCTTGGACTGGCCATGGTGTGTGACCTTGGACTGGCCATGGTGTGGGACCTTGGACTGGCCATGGTGTGGGACCCTGTAGTGGCCATGGTGTGGGACCCCACACTGGCCAAGGTGTGTGACCCCACACTAACCATGGTGTGTGACCCCACAGTGGCCATGGTGTGTGACCCCTGTACTGGTCAATGGTGTGTAACCCTCACATTGGCCATGGTGTGTGACCCCCATACTGGCCATGGTGTGTGACTCCCACACTGGCCATGGCATGTGACCCTAATACTGGCCATGGTGTGTGACCCCCACACTGGCCATGGTATGTGACCCCACAGTGGCCATGGTGTGTGACCCCACAGTGGCCATGGTGTGTGACCCCACACTGGCCATGGTGTGTGACTCCACAGTGGCCATGGTGTGTGACCCCCATACTGGCCATGGTGTGTGACCCCAATACTGGCCATGGTGTGTGACCCCCACACTGGCCATGGTGTGTGACCCCACAGTGGCCATGGTGTGTGACCCCCATACTGGCCAT
>VSMD01037017.1:53602-71941 GCA_008750895.1 Mirza zaza
GGCCATGGTGTGTGACCCCCGCACTGGCCATGGTGTGTGACCCCACAGTGGCCATGGTGTGTGACCCCCATACTGGCCATGGAGTGTGACCCCCATACTGGCCATGGTGTGTGACCCCAATACTGCCCATGGTGTGTGACTCCCACACTGGCCATGGTGTGTGACCCCACAGTGGCCATGGTGTGTGACCTCACAGTGGCTATGGTGTGTGACCCCACAGTGGCCATGGTGTGTGACCCCCATACTGACCATGGTGTGTGACCCCTGTACTGGTCAATGGTGTGTAACCCTCACATTGGCCATGGTGTGTGACCCCTATACTGGCCATGGAGTGTAACCCCCATACTGGCCATGGTGTGTGACCCCCATACTGGCCATGGTGTGTGACCCCCATATTGGCCATGGTGTGACCCCCATACTGGCCATGGAGTGTGACCCCTGTACTGGTCAATGATGTGTGACCCCCACACTGGCCATGGTGTGTGACTTCCATACTGGCCATGGTATGTGACCCCACAGTGGCCATGGTGTATGACTCCACAGTGTCCATGGTATGTGACCCCAAAGTGGCCATAGTGTGTGACCCCCACACTGACCATAGTGTGTGACCCCACAGTGGCCATGGTGTGTGACCCCACAGTGGCCATGGTGTGTTACCCCCATACTGGCCATGGAGTGTGACCCCCATACTGGCCATGGTGTGTGACCCCGATACTGGCCATGGAGTGTGACCCCTGTACTGGTCAATGGTGTGTGACCCCACAGTGGCCATGGAGTGTGACCCCTACACTGGCCATGGTGTGTGACCCCCATACTGGCCATGGTGTGTGACCCCCACACTGGCCATGGTGTGTGACCCCCATAATGGCCATGGTGTATGACCCCTACACTGGCCATGGTGTGTGACCCTGCACTGGTCAATGATATGCGACCTCTGCTTCCAGTTTGTCAGGCTGTCCCAGAGCAACATTTGCTGGAAAGAAGGGAAAACTCTCAGGGGAAGAGGTTCTCAGCCCAAAGTTCAAGACCAGTGACGGTAAGAATGCCCTCCTGGGTTTCCCTGCTCATGATTGGGGACCCAGGTGCATGAGAGCCTTCATGCTGGTTGGAAGGGGGTAGGGAGATGAGCCTCTCCTGGAATGAATCATGGTGGAGACAGACCCTGTACCCTGAGCTGACAGCTCTCCTGACCGTGGCTCTGAAGCTCCCGATGCCCATGTCTAGGCCCCTGGGCCTCAGGCTGTCATGCCAGCTCTCACCTGGGCTTTGGTGACCCCTGGGATTGATTCCACTGGCACAAGAAGCCACATCTGATGAGTTTGTGGAAAGTGTGACTCACTTCCACTTAGGTGAGGAAATTTAGCGTGATCTGGACAAACTTTCATTTTTGTCTTAACAATTAATGCCTCCCAAAGAGACTTAAGCCTTCCCACTGACAACCTAGGCAAGGAGGCGAGCAGCACACACTCATCTCCCAGTGTTCAAGACAGACTTTCCCAGTGTGGAATGAGGGTACGAGCCCCAAGAGAGACGAGCTTGGAAAGCCAGGCAGAAGTCCTCTGCCACACTGGGGCTTCTAGTTCTTTCTAGAAAGCAGGGTCCCCTGGCCTGAGGCCCAGAGCCATCACTGGAGTTTTTTTCCGGGCAGTGCTAGAGAATGACGAGGAGATCAAGCAGCTGAACCAGGAGATCCGAGACCTGAATGAGTCCAACTCGGAGATGGAGGCCGCCATGGTACAGCTGCAGTCCCAGGTGGGTGGCACTGTCCCCCAGCCCCAGGCTCTCTGCCCTCCCAACCCAAATGTCCATCCCAGGGACAGTGCGGCATCCATCAGCACCTGTCCAGGCCGCTTCAGGGCTCAGCTGGTGGACACCGTGGCACCTGGCACTTGGGACACCCGGTGCGTGCTGGCCGTCCACGTGCAGTGCCTGTGAAGTCACGCTGAGCGCAGGCAGCCTGGGTGCTGGTTGCCTGACTGGGGCTGGTGGTCACGTTAGTGTTAACAGTAGTGTTAGTCTTGTCAGGCTCATTAAGATTAGTAGTACTACTGGTATTAGTTTCATTAGTCAGGGTTAGTAGTCCTGCTGGGGTTACTAGTCATGTTAGTGCCAGTAGCCCCATTAGTGTGGTGCCTAACAGCCTGGTCCCTGGAGCTGGGTTACGACCCTGGCACAGCCACGTGCCAGCTGAGTGACCTGGCAAACCTTCTGGCCTCTTTGTTCCTCAATTTCTCCATCAGCAAATTGAAGAATAGGTTCTACTCCCTGTGATTGTCACGTGATGAACGAATTTCTCTGGCTTATGTGCCTGTCCCAGAGTAAGTGGGGTCGATGGGAACTGCTGTTGCTGAGGAACAGGATTACAAATTGCTTTAAATGTGTGTGTCATATTTCTCTGATTTCCCCAAAGTGAGCATTGTAATCAGAAAAAAAAAGGCAATAAAGATTTTATTTTGAAAATAAGAACATACGCTCCCCACCCTGGCAGCTGAGTGGAGTCTGGAGCAACGCCGGCAGCATAGGGGGAGTAGGCACATGCAGGTGTGTCCCAGGGGCTGGAAGGACAAAGGACAAGGAGGTGACCCAGCTCCACAGGGAATGTGGGCAGAGCCCCTTCCTGGGCAGGGACAGATGGGAAGATGACAAGGCCTCTGCCCCAGGCTGCAGAAGACGGGTGACAAATTCCTACCCTATGTGTCTTGTTGTTTTGCTCTTTTCTCTGCTGGCAAACAGGCTCCTGTGGACCACTCTTTACTCGAGAGCCTGCATAAAAATAGCATCACCCCTGGCAGTCTGGAAGGACTTGCACTCTGTCGTGCGCATGTTGATACGCCTCCCCCCAGGTTCCCAGGCAGCAGCAACAGAGAACTGTCTCTGTCTCCTAGTGACGTCTCTGGGGTGTAGAGACGTGTGGGTCACACCTGTGCTCCCTGCTCCTTCCCTTCTCAAGGGAAGAAGGGAAGGGCCCTCATCAGCATCAGTGTCCCTGGGACAGCACCTCTGGTCTCGATATTTGCCAAGAAGACCAATCTTTCTGGAGACAGAGCGCTGCCTTTCACTGGCATCCCTCTGGAAGGACTCAGAAGCCTGCCTGTCCCTTTGAGGGAGCATGGCGAGTGGCACCTGCTGCAGAAGGGCAAAGGCCAAGAGAAGGCAGGTCCTTCTCTCCCTCTCTTGTCTTTTAAAGCTGCCTACTTGCCCCCCTCGGGCAGAGGGAGAGAGCTCAGCCCAACCACAGCCTCCCAGGAGGGCTGGTCTCGTGTGCCACACACACCATCTTCTTGGGCACTTAGCCTCTGTCCCCACGGCTCCTTGGAGAGGTGCAGTCAGGCTGGGGCTGTCCCTTGACATCAAAGGCCTCAGGGCCAGCATGACCCTGGGCAGGTCCACGACCAGGGTGGGGAGGTGAGAAGACTTGCCTGTGCCTGGCCTGGGAGGCAGCTCGTCAGTTTGCTTAGCCAGGGGAAGACCCAGAGGCAGTCTGACACCCATGAGGTTGGTATGGTCACTCCCCTCTTACAGACAGGAATAGGAAGCACCAAAGCTAAGAGCACAGCCAGTGGTGTCCAGGACTGAGACCAGGCACTGTGGGTTTGTGTTCTCACTGCACCCCGGTAGGACGGACAAGGTCAGTGAGTGGTGCCACTGTGGCCCCAGCTCAGTCTCCACGCCCGCACCCTGGCTTCCCTCGGGTCGGCTGTTTCCCTCCTGCATCTAGGGCCAGGGCACTGCCAGCCCCTCACTTGCGGCAGGACCTCCATAGGAAGGCAGGGTCCCTGCCTCTTCCCCCACCCCAGGGCCCTGCCCTCTCCTAGGGAGATATGCGGTTCGGCCCAGCGTGCTCCCAGGAGGATGGGGGCCACGGGCAGGAGACACTCACGCCTCCCTCTGGCACAGATCTCCTCCATGGAGAAGAACCTGAAGAGCATCGAGGAGGAGAACAAGCTCATCGAGGAGCAGAATGAAGCCCTGTTTCTGGAGCTGTCCGGCCTGAGCCAGGCCCTCATCCAAAGTCTCGCCAATATCCGCCTTCCGCACATGGTAGGCAGCACGCAGCCCCGCGGGCCCCACGGCTGGGCTGGCCGCCCCCCAGGAACTCTTTGGAGAGCAGGGAGGGCAGGGCGTCTCTCACCCACCAGTGTCTGGGCTCTGCTGGGGGGTCCTGAGCCCTTTGTGGAGAGTCTCTCTGCCCCAGTGGCCCCGGCAGGCACCGCCCACGGCCGCTCTGGGCCTTGCAGATCACTCGGAATCCCAAACAAAATGGCGGTTCCCACAGCAGAGAGCGAGTGTGGAATCGCTGCAGAGGGACACACTTGTGGCTGTTTCCACACAGGGGGTGCAGCCAGCACTGTCCTGGCTGGCACGGGCTTGTCTCAGGTCTCGTGGGGACGTGGGTGACGCTGCCCCCCGCTGAGCGGGTAGGGCTTGCTAACCTGGTTCTGCTCTCCAGGAGCCAATATGCGAACAGAACTTCGATGCCTATGTGAGCACGCTCACCGACATGTACTCCAACCAGGAGTGCTACCAGAACCCTGCGAACAAGGACCTCCTGGAGACCATCAAGCAGGCCGTGAGGGGCATCCAGGTCTAGGCCGCGTGTCCTGAGGAGCGCCCAGCCCGACTCATCATCACCTCCCACGCCCGCCCTTGTGGCGGGATCCCCAACTCACAGTGACTTCTCGTTCGGAGCCCAGTGCGGCCTCGGGCGGGTTTATCCAAAGGGGTGCCTGGAAACTAGTGTCCCCCACGATGCCCCTGCCAGGCTTGGGGCTGTGAGCCACCCACGAGGGGTACTGGGGCACTGAAGTATTACAAAGTGATTTATTTTTGTTTTCTGGAAGAAATCCGAAAAGCAGCTCAAAGTCTCCAGTGGAAGCTCATGGACAAGGTTCTCAGGGAAGTTTTGGAGTTTGCAACCACAGTATTTTGTCTGTCGAGGCTGGGAGGGTGGCCGCGGGCACAGGGGCGGGTGGTGGGAGGCCGAGGTTCAGCCTGGAGGATGCGCGTGGGGCAGCGTGTCTGTGCTCGGTGAGGGCCCTGTGGCACGTGTGTTTTCTGTTTTTGTTTAATTCCGTTTGTGTTAAGGGTGGAACAAAGCTCTGTTCCAGAGGGAAAGTCAGGAGCAGGCCTTCCAGACAACCACCTGCGATGGTTGGCCAGCATTGCAGCCCACAGTCAGCTCAAGAAATTTAAGCCTGGGACACCCCTGAAAATCAGCCTGTGTCTGGGGCTGTGGGTGCCCAGAGCCTGTGCGGACACGTGTGTCTTGGGGTCATGGCTCCCTCTGGGAGCTGCAGCCTCTAGACCGCGGGTCTGGGCTCCAAGCCCAGGGGCCACCAGGCTAGGCCTCTGGCTTCTGCGTGTCCTCCCAGGCCCCTGGCCTGTCACTGCCACATTTCCTGGGTCCTGTCTGGCTTGGTCTTTGTGTCCCAGGTGAGGTGGGGATGACATCATTAAGGTTGGGGGTAAATTCCTAACAGGAGGCCACCAAGGTTTCACTTCTTTTAGATCCATTTGAGATGAGAAAAAAGGTGAATTTTAATTTAATGTGTTAAAAACACAATGTTCCTACTGTGTAAATAGAGTCCAAGTCAATGGTGACTGCAATTCAGAGTTAGTATTTAAAAGTAGAGAAATTGCACTTCTTGGAAGAAATTAAAAAGTAGTTAGTTTAATTATTCTGTAAATTATTTAATTTTGTCAAGATGTAAGTATTTATATTCACAACCTCTTATGTTAACGTTTGCTATTTATTTAACATTTTTATTTATTAATTTTATACTATTTCAAATAGATCCCACACTAGGGCACCATAAGAGGGAAAAAAGTGAAATCAAAGCAAAATAACTATTTGACTATAATATAGGCCACAAAAAAAATCTTGATATAACTTCTAGTTATAATTTTGATGCAACCAAGTTATTTTTTATATATTTTGTTATTTATTCTTTTAATAATGGAATTTTTAAAGAAGTATTTTGTAACTGAGGAATTTTGATAATTTGGGGATTTTTTTCCCCTTAGTCTGGTGGAGAGAAAGACATTTTGGTTTTCTTTTTCCCTTTTGGGTTCCTTTTGTTTCAGGCAGAGATAACAGCAAATGGAATTCTGTATTTATTATTATTTAAGCGTAGCGCAGATGTGCGTGCTCTGGCGTGTTTCTCGTGTCTGTGTGTGTGTTGGCTCTCACGGCTGAGCCGTCCTGTGAGGGAGACTGGCTGCCTGTTGCCGAGGAGCCGCCGGACTTTGCCGCCCTCCCTCTGACAGCTCTGATACTGTGACCCTCCTTCCTCAGGAAGCGCTCGCACCCACAGCACTCTGGTGTGTCTGCAGGGTGATTTCCTAATAAAAGTCCACTCTGACTGTGCGTGGGCGCCGTGGTCTCTGCTCCCGACGAGCCCTCTCGCTCGCCCGGGAGTGCGTGCGGGGCAGGCAGGGTCGCACTCCCCTTTCGGGGTCTCTCTGGTGCCACACATGGCCCACCCCGCGCAGGCCTAGCCAACGTCCTTCCCTCCTCCCCCGAGGTTCTAGAAGGTCTAAGTCGCTGAGCCAGGCCCTTTCCGCATGACCAGCGTGTGCGAACTGGAGTTTCCCCAGGAATTCTCTCTGAGGTAGACTGGGGTGTGGAGCTGGGCTGTCCTGGGCCACCTCTCCTGGCCACAGGGAGAAAGCGGCTGCAGTGGGGAGAGGGGTCAGGCTTTCTGGAGAGAGGCAGAGCTGAGAAACGGAGGTGGAAGACGGAGGAAGGGAGCGAGAGCTGTCTGCTGACATTTTCGGAGCCAGGCTGTAAGCACTCTGCCCTTGGACGTCCCCATTATATGAGGCGGTGACCCTTTCTCTGGCTGGTTGCTGGCTCTGGCCTTGCAGTGGCTCCTCACTGTCCGTCCCCACACTCGCCTCCCAAGGAGAGACTAGTCACGTTCAACCCGAACTGTCAGCCTGCTTCTGACCTCCCTGGGAATCTGGCCCTTGAGCAGACCCGGAGCTCCCATCTGACATGCAAAAAAGGGTCTGCATTCACAGACAAACCCTTAGACATTCTGGGCTGAGTTTCCAGCCTCTGTTCCAGTCCGACAGGGTCCGTGACACCTGGGGGCGTTTGTACTCTCTGCAGGACTCCAGCGGCTGGCTGTGGGGCCAGAGCAGGCACCAGCGCACCACCAGGTAATGCAGAACTTGTGTAGCCACGAGGGAGGGCTCCTGGGGTCACCTTTGCTGAGCCCTGCTGGAAACAGGGACATCAGTGGCCTGGTGCTGCACCCCTTCACAGCAGATGCTGAGGTATGGGGTGGGTGTGAGCAAGACTGATTCTGAGGCATCCCTGTTGCAAGCTGAGGTGAAGTTACTCTGGGGAGCATGACAGTTGGCTGGAGAGGTGGAGGCTGTTCTGGGGGGGGAACAGGCTACTACCACAACGTTAGAAAGCTGCACAGTCCCACAGTGTGACGATGGCATGAGCTGGTCCCCTCAAGAAGATGCTCTCACCTTCGACTAAGAGGGGCAGGCCAGGCCACCAGCTTGCTGGGAGCAGGGGAGGAGTGTCTTGGGGACACAGGCATATTCTCTCTTAGGATTGACTTGGGTGTGGGACCCCCACCCCAACCAGGCCTTCTCCACTAGCTTGCAACCCCTCTCTTTTATCCTCTCTAGAGAATAAAGCTCAAGGATTTATGCAGAAAGAGGGGAGTGTTAGTCTAGCTCTCAGAGGCAGGGCAAGGTTCTGGGGGCTCTGCCAGCTTCTGAAACACTTTCTACCAGTTATCTTTATTTCAGCCCTTCTCTGGTCTCCAGAAGAACCTAGGGCTGCCAGCTCTTGGGGGTTCTGGGATGTGGACTCCGTTGGTTTTGAGCTTTCTGCACTCTGCCTAGAATTCAGTGTTTTGGGTCTCCTGTGCCATTTATTTCATATCTGTGAGTTTTCTGGCTTCTCAATTGCACTGTTGCCTTTGCTTCCATCTCCTCACTCCTGCCAATTCATTCAAAGCTGTCCTTTTAGCTGGGTTTAAGAGAGAAGCAAGGTAGATACAGGTGTGCACCTGCTTTCCTTACCTGGACGTATATACTCCAAGCTGATGAGCACATGATGGTCTCCCTGTGCAGATGAGAAGTCGGCTCAGTGCTGGATCAACATCACCCCGTGAGTAAGTGGAGCCTCAAGTTCAGGTGAGACTTTCTACCCTTCACCACTCTGTCCCCATGAAGCTGGTGGTTCTTAGAGGCTGCTACAGATATGAGTGTGGAGGGTTTCTTGTCAGCTGACTGTGAACCTTGTCGCACAGGCCCCCCATGCTCCCCAGGGCTTACAGTCTCTGCACCATTCCCTTTGCTGTCCTTATAGCAGGAGGTAGGACGTGGGCTTCTCCAACACAGCTAATGTGCTAACCAAGTTAAGACAGTGGAACACACCAGGCGCCTTTATTCATTTCTGTAGGTGCCCTGGGCCCACACCAGGCAGCTGACCCTTGGTAGAGCTGTACTCCCGGGCTGCTGGGCTCATGCCCAGAGGCTGAGCACTCTGTGGCCCTCACTGCGCCCCAGCCCCACCTCCCCTTGTGGGTGCTACTGTTGTCCCTGAATCTCAGCGTCTGAAGTGTGCGCCTCAGTGTGTGCGGACTTTTCTAAAGACTGACCTGTCACCTTCTAGCACTTTCTATGGCTCCCTCCTCCTCCTCCACTGTACCCTCCTGTCACCTCTTGTGCCCTCTTGGCCTCTCCTCCTTTCTGATTTCTACTCTACCTTGCAGCTGCACCTGCATGCTCCTTGGGGGCTTCCTATGACCTGGCCACTTTCTCCTCATTCCCAAGGCTGATGGCTACTATGTGCAAAGACCTTCCACACTATTCCCCAAGCCTGCCTTCCCTGGCTTAGAACCTTCTGTGTTTCCACTTGGATGCCCCGTAGGCATCAGGACACATGGCCAGGTGACCACAACAGCCTGACTGCTACTTTGAGCCTGGCCCTCCTGGGCCCAGCAGGGCACCAGCCCCTACTCTTCACTCAGCCAGCTGATGGTCTCACAGCTACACAAGAGTCACCAGGAGGGGCCACAACTGCCTAATCTGCCACATGGGTGTGATGCCTACATGGAGCACCAACCTGGTGGCATGTGCCACTTGGGTGGGGCCCAACGTGGAGTGGCCCCAAGGGGGCTGGTGTATGATGTGGAGGAAGAAAGGATAGTTATTTGGGATCCTGCGTGATGCTGGTGCAGGGATACGCATAGGACAACACGGGCCATGCTCTACCCCCAGGTGGCCACAGTGGTCCTAAGCTCCAAGGGAACCCTTCCCCGTAACTGGTGTGACAGTTTGGCTGAGGCGTCCACTCTGGCATGGTCTAGCTCCTGAGGCAGCCTCATGAACCAGTGTAGGCATTAGAGACACACCTGGAGCCCCGCTTGGTTGGAGGAGGGGATACAGCCTCAGCCCTGCAGAGTCATCCCTGAGCACCCACCTCTCCAGGGTGAGGGGCTTTTCGAGAGGGGGAAGGGGAGCCCAGGGACAGGAAGCTGAGTGGGAAAGTGCAGCCAGCTCCCAGCACCCAGTGAGCACCTCATGGGTCCCACTCCCATCCTCTACTGAAATAGACACACTTTGGCCTGTTTCTTTCACACACTATCAAAAGTGCTCTTCTTATCTTTAGTGCTGCCACAGCTCATTCTGTAGAAGCTGTCAAAATAGCAAAAGACAAACTTGGTAACATTTATGACTAAAGATGGCGAGGGGCTATCCAAGACCCACACTGCTGCCTCATAAAGACCAAGCAGAAGTGTTGGTTTCACCCCATCTCCCTGGGGCCACTGCTTGGGACCCTCGAGCACAGGTTGGTAATCTGAGACCCCCATTGGACACCAAAATCAGAAGGGCTCAGTTACAGCAGCCCCGATTCTCACCTCACACAGAAGCCCTACCTGGCTCAGCTCTGAGCAGGTGCAGGAGAGAGATAAACACTGACAGCTACTGAGTCGAATCCTGAGCCCTTTTATATCCATGGGGTCCTTCCACCTCTCAACCATCTGTGAGGAAGATAGTAGGATTGTCCCCATCATATGGGTGATGAAACCAAGGCCCAAGGAGGCCCAGGGTCAGACAGGGGGTTGGCTGTGCAGCCAGGACATGCCTGCAGGCCCCTGACACCAAGGCTGCCACCTTGGGTACCCACATGATGGTGCCCGCAGCACACACTGCAGTGGCCCTCAGGGTCTCTCTCTCCAGGCAGGTAGGGGGTGTCAGCCCAGCTGGACCCTCACAGAGCAGTCATATCCAGTGGGCAACTTCAGGGCTGGAGCAGAAGGGCTGCCATGGTCCCTCGTCCAGTGTGAGGGGATGCGGAAGAACCCACCTGGGCAGGACAGGGAGAGCCAGGAGCACATTGCTGTGTTGGCCCAGCCTCAGGAGAGTTGGGAACCACTGGGCCACCCGTCAGGGTGCCTGGAGAGGAGACCTGGGGAGGCCAGGTACATGCCATTGCCTCCTGGGATACTGATTATTCCCCAGGACGAGTGGGACTGGTTGGAGGCCCTGAAGATCCCTTGAAGTGGAGGCAAATGCTTCAGCCTCGTCTGGAGAATTTATATATTTGGTGAAAAGAGCTACAGAGAAATCAAAGGGGGAAGGGGGCATGAGGGTGGTCAGGGATGCTCCTCACAAGGGGATCTGTGCTTGACCTGAAGAGGGAGAGGGCCAGCTCTGTGGGCATCTGACACAGGGGCAGGGACCCTGGTGTGAGTGGAAAGGGTGCCAGCCAGTGGGCAGAGTCTAGGAACGAGGGCGGAGGGGCTCAGTCATGGCCATACTTTGACTCTGTGTGAGGTACAAAATGCTGGGCAGTTTTGAGCAGTGCAGGGACATTGCTGATTTCTCTTCTGGTTTATTGTGTGCCCAAGATCCCTGAGAAAAGGGTCTCATCATACTAACCCTGGATGCCCAGGGTCCAGAGAGGGACGTGCTGTTGTAGGTGAACAGGATGTGCTGTTGAGTGAATGGAGGGAGGGAGGGAAGGAGGGAGGGGGAGCCCAGGGCCGACTTTGAGTTGCTGGGGACATCTGGGCGGGCGTAGGGACAGGCAGACCACATGGCATCTCCTCAACGAGAGATCCCAGCGCTGGGCTGCCCGGGAGGAGCCAACTTGGAGCTGGCCTTTCCAGAGATCTGGCAACTGGGTGCCTCTCCCTGCACCTGGCCCTCCTGCTGCCATGTAAAGCCAGTCCACAGAGGCTCACTGAGGCCCAGGTCACTCCCCACCTCAGACACTTCAGGGATTCCTTGCACCTCCCATCTATATACCAGCCACCACTCTTGGCTCTGAGGTAGGCCACTGGTGGAGTGCCAGCTACCTGATGTCTGACAGCTACTGCCAGCAGGTTTGGAGGTACCACCCGAGGCCTCCTGTCTGCACCGACAGGTCCAGCTTCTACCTACCTGGTGCCAGATGAAAACGTCACTCCTGTGAAAATGTCTGCTGCTACCACCTCCTCCTGGTGACTAGTCTGTTCTACCACCAGTTGCAGTCAGAAGTTTCTAGAGCAACCTCTGCTTCTCCAAGGCTGCTACCCTCTCATACTTCCCCATAAACCACAAGAGACAATGAGTAGTGGGGAGTGGCAGAGGGGTTGGTGCCGGGGACGGGAACGCTGAGTTCCTCTCAGTGGCAGCAACATCGCCGAGAACCTGGGTCCCACACCCTAAGAAGTGTGGGTGTCAGCTCCTCAGGGTACTTCCTCCTCAAGTGTCCCATGGATGGACCTCCGGGTCCTGGTCTGACAAAACCTCTCTGTGGGGATCCTGTGCGTGTGTGTGTCTCCAGTAGATACGTCCGGCCAAGTCCACACTAAATCGATCATTGCAGACCCCTTCCCCGTGCCCACTTAAAACATTTTTGTTTTAGCCGGGCGCGGTGGCTCACGCCTGTCATCCTAGCTCTCTGGGAGGCTGAGGCGGGCGGATTGCTCGAGGTCAGGAGTTCGAAACCAGCCTGAGCAAGAGTGAGACCTCGTCTCTACTATAAATAGAAAGAAATTAATTGGCCAACTAACATATATACAAAAAATTAGCCGGGCATGGTGGCGCATGCCTGTAGTCCCAGCTACTCGAGAGGCTGAGGCAGGAGGATCACTTGAGCCCAGGAGTGTGAGGTTGCTGTGAGCTAGGCTGACGCCACGGCACTCACTCTAGCCTGGGTGACAAAGCGAGACTCTGTCTCAAAAAAACAAAAAACAAAAAACAAAAAAAAAACATTTTTGTTTTAAGATGAGAAATCATTTTTAAGAATCCTTCCCAACCATTGTATGAACGCGAACACATTTGAGTTGATCGGTATTTTCAGATCAACGTCACACTGCTGTCCCCTGTGTGGTGTGAATAGCGAGCAGCCTTGGCCCATGTCTGAAAACTGAAGTGGTCAATTCCGTTCTCTTTAAGCTACAGGGCTTCCAGTGAGGTAGAACTACTTTTCCCCTTTTCAGATGACCTAGTTTGTCTCCTCCCAACAGAGCAGCTGTGCAGTGGCGACACCTTGTGGTAAAGCCCTCCTCTTGTCATTGCCCATGTCCCCAGCCACATGGCACTGACCCTCCTGGCTCTTGCACAGATTGGCCAGAGGCAGGAGAGACATCTCCCAGGTGTAACTTCCTTCCTCAAGAGTGCTGCCCCTGCCCCTCGGCCCTGACAGTGCCGACTAGTGTTCATGTATCTGTGGACAAGTATCTCAGAGGTCCAGGACACTGAGAGCACCAGACCTTCCCCTTCCACTGGACTGCAAAGAGCGCCCAGAGATGTTGGAAGAGCGGCAGGGAAGCGGCTGAGGACAAGAGTGGCTGTCCCAGGGACCCTTGTCCATACATTCACTCACTTCCCCTGCAAAAGGGGGTGGGGGTAGTGTGGGCAGCGCTTCCTGCTTAGCGTGGAGGAGCACCCCTGGCACGTCATCCGTTAGAGCTTCCTGATCTAACTCTGCTCCCTTTAGCTAGCCCTGACTCAGCCTCCCTCGACCACCATCAAGTCCAGAGAGGCGATGGCAAGGCAGCTACTGTCTGATGTTCAGAAACGGAGCTCCCCTCATGTGGGCACAGTGGCTCACAGCTGCAGTCCCAGCACTTTGGGGGGCCAAGGCTGGAGGATCCCTTGAGCCCAGGAGTTCAAGCTTATAGTGAGCTATGATCACACCACTGTACTCCAGCCCGGGTGACAGCAAGAATCTGTCTCCAAAGGAAAAAAGAAAAGAAATGGAGCTCCTTGAAAGGGGCGGCCTTGAAAAAATAACAGGAAAATACCTAATCCTACAATTTCCCCAGTAACAGTTAAAGATCGATCCTATGAGTTCTCTCTCTAACAGACACTCTGCAGAGTTGTTTTGCACAACTTCTGAAGAAAGCTGAATAGACAGAAAAGAGATGCAAATCTTGCTCTTTAAAAAAAATTATTTTTTTTTTTTGAGAATCTGCTTTTACAGAGTTCCTAAGTAAACAGCAGAAGAATGAGCAACAGCCTTAACTATATCTCAAGGACATGGTCACATCTTCTGTGATAATCCCTTCTTCAAGGAAGGGCAGGAAACCAAGTCTTGGACTTTGACATCCTCGAAGCTTTTGTTATCTACCTGCTGGTGCTTTTGTTATCAACTGAGAGACATCACTATTTTTTTCTCTTCTTCCCCCTTAAAATCAGCGAGCCACGTGGCCTCGCTACTGGCATCTCCCTTCTCTTTCTTTGGGATGCCACGCCACCTCTCCGCTCTCTTCCCTCCCACCCACTTATCTCTCTCTCTCTCTCATTCTGTGTCCTTCTGAAGGATAAAATAAACCTTTTCCTTATATATCTTAATTTTTCCCCACCCATGCCATGAACACCTACTAGCCTCTTCCCTCCTAACTATTCCACCCAAGTTTACTTTTCCAGAATGTCATATTGTTGGAATCACACAGACTTTTCATACTGGTTTCTTTCATGTAGCAATAAGCATGTAAATTTCCTCCTTGTCTTTTCATGGCTCGGTTGCTTTTTCTGTTTATCACTGATTCATGCTCCACTGTATCGGTGATCACAGCTTATTTATCATTCATTCACCTATTGAAGGACACCTTGGCTGCTTCCAGTTTGTGAATTGTGAATAAAGCTGCTATAAATATCTATGTGTAGGTTTTTGTGTTTATATAGTGGTCATTTGGGTGAATACCTAGGAGCGCAAATGCTGGATCATAAGGTAAGACGATGTGTAGCTTAGTAAGAAACTATCAAAGTAGGCCGGGCGTGGTGGCTGATGCCTGTAATCCTAGCACTCTGGGAGGCTGAGGCGGGTGGATTGCTCGAGGTCGGGAGTTCGAAACCAGCCTGAGCGAGACCCCGTCTCTACTAAAAATAGAAAGAAATTAATTGACCAACTAAAAATATATGTACAAAAAAAAAGCCGGGCATGGTGGCACACGCCTGTAGTCCCAGCTACTTGGGAGGCTGAGGCAGCAGGATCGCTTGAGCCCAGGAGATTGGGGTTGCTGTGAGCTAGGCTGACCCATGGTATTCACTCTAGCCTGGGCAACAAAGTGAGACTGTTTCAAAAAAAAAAAAAAAAAAGAAACTATGAAAATATCTCCCAAAGTGGCCGTACCATTTTGCATTCCCACCAGCAATGAATGAGAGCTCCTACCACTCCACACTGTTGCCAGCATTTGGTGGTGTCAGCATTTTGGATTTTGGCCATTCTAATAGGTGTATAGTGGTATCACACTGCTTTTTTCAATTTGCAATTCCCTAATGACATAAGATTAGCATTTTTATATGCTTATTTGCTGTCTGTATATCTTTGCTGAGGCATCTGTTCAGATCTTTTGCCCATTTAAAAATTTTGTTGTTCTCTTATTGTTAAGCTTTAAGTGTACTTTGTATATTTTGAATACCAGTCTTTTATCAGATACGTGTTTTGTGAACATTTTCTTTCAATCTGTGGCTAATCTTTTCATTCTCTTAATAGTGTCTTTAACAAACAGAAGTTTTTAATTTTAATGAAAACCAACATACCTATTTTTTTTCATGGATTGTGTGTTTGATTTGTCTAAAAAGTCATCACTAAATCCAAGGTCACCTACATTTTTTCCTACGTTATCTCCTAAAATTTTTATGTGAAAATTATGAGATCTGTGTCTAGATTCATGATTTTGCATGCGGATGTTCAATTGTCCCAGCATCATTTGTTGGAAAGTCTATCCTTTCTCCATTGAATCGCTTTTTCTCCTTTGACAAAGGACAGTTGACTATATTTGTGTGGGTCTGCTTCTGTGCTTTCTATTCAGTTCCATCGATCTATTTGTCTATTCTTTTGCCAATACCACGTTCTCTTGACTACTGTAACTTTATAGTAAGTCTTGAAACCAGGTAGTGTCAGTTCTCCAACTTTGTTCTTCTTCAATATTTTGTTGGATATTCTGGGGTTTTGCCTTCCCATATAAAAGAACTTGCCTTTCCATTAAAAAGAACAAGTTTTCTCATATCCACAGAATAACTTGTTGAGATTTTGATTAGAGTTGCATTGAATCTATAGGCTCAAGTTGGGAAGAACTTAAATACCCATAAACATACAATATCTGTCCATTTACTTAGATTTTCTTTGATTTCTTTCATCAGAGTTTTGTAGCCTTCGTCAAATAGACCTTGTACTTGTTTTGTTAGATTTATACCAAAGTATTTCATTTTTTGGTCCTATTGCAAAAAGTATTGTGTTTTAAATTTTAAATTCCAATTATGCATTGCTAGTATATAGAAAAGTGATTGACTTTTGTATATTGACCTTGTACAGTAGTCTCCCCCATGGCTTCACTTTCCATGGTTTCAGTTACCTGAAGTCAACCATAATCTAAAAATATTAAATTGAAAATTCCAGAAATAAACAATTTATAAGTTTTAAATTATGTGCCATTCTGAGTAATGTGATGAAATTTCGTGCCATCCTGCTCCATCCTGCCCACGATGTGAATCATCCCTCTGTCCAGTGTATCCACACTGTACACTCTACCTGCCCATCAGTCACTTAGCAGCCGAAAGAGAGATCACATTCACATAAATTTTATTACAGGGTTTTGTTATAATTGTTCTATTTTATTATTGTTATTGTTAATATCTTACTATGTCTAATTCATAAACCTTATTATAGTATAGGAAAAAACAGTGATATAGGGTTTGGTACTTTCCATAGTTTTGGGCACCCCTACATATACTGTAGGGGTTGGTTCATATCCCCCAAGGATAAAGGGGACCTATTGTATCCTGCAGCCTTGTTGTATGTACTTGTTGGTTCCAGGAGTTTTCTGGGTAGATATTTTTGGGATAGAATACATAGACAACCTTGTCATCTGTGAACAAAGACTTTTATTTCCTCCTTCCAAATCTGCATATCTTATTCTGACTTTTCATGCCTTATCGAATCAGCTAGGAGTAGCGAGAGGGAACATTCTTGCTTTATTTCTGATCTTAAGGAAAAAGTACCCAATTTCTCACCATTAAGTATGATAGCTGTGGAGTTTTTTGTAGATTTTGTTTATCATGTTGATGAAGTTCCCCTCTATTACTAGTTTGCTGAGAATTTTTAGCACGAATGGATACAGGTTTCATAAGGGATGACAAAAAAAATTCTGGAGATGACAGTGGTGATGGTTGTACAACAAGGTGAATGTACTTAATGCCATGGAACTGTATACTTAAAAATGGTTAAAATGGTAAATGTTATGTATATTTGACCAGAATTTTTTTAAAAAAAAGAACTATAGAAAAAGACTAGTTGAACCGAAGGGAGTCTTAGTACTGTACTTTGAAGATGACAACACAACCTCCCTCTAGACACTCAATGCTCCTCAGGCACCCTGATGTGCCCCTGCCTCAGGCATTTTCACGATCAATCCTCTGTCTGGGGGCTCCTCCTCCAGATATGCCAACCGTGAGTAGACAGGTGCTAGGAGATAGACATCTGTGCAGGGAGACACCAAAGACATAACTAGAAAACTTCCTGTGGCTGGGCATGGGAGGAGACTGGAGGAAGGTTTGGAACAGTGGTTGGATTCAAGTCCATTTTCCTGTACTTACTACTAACTATGCACCTTTGGAGGAACCAGTTAACCTCTTCGGAGCGTCAGTTTGCTCATCTGTAAAATGGAGGTGTCAATGTCTTCCAGCCAAAGGCCACCAGGAACACACCAGTAGTTGAACAAGTTGGGATTATTACTCATCGCAGTAAGGGTGCATGCACACTGTGGGGAACTGCAGGGCATCTCAGTAAGAGGTATTGAAAAAACTAAAGGATGTGGCCATGGGTTGGGTGATTTTTTTCACAGATTGGATGCCATCAGGAATTGGAGGGTAGTTCTCTGACTCTGCATCTCAGCAAACGTTGTCTGTGGAGAGGCCAGGGCAGAGGGAGGCCCAGCTGTGGCTGATGGCAGAGCAGGGGGCTTTGCGACTAGCCCAGAGAGGGCATATCTGGGACATCATGGGTGGCACAGTGACCCTGTTTTTGTCTGTGCTTAGATAATACTATGATGTGGCTATGTTTTGTCTCCCTGTATCACGATGGTGCTCCTCCCTACAAGATTGTTTATGTTCAACGGGTGAACCCCATAGCCTTGCTGTGAATGCCAGGCCGTCTCCTGCTGTCCACTCTCTCCTTGGAGGTAATACCAGTACCTATTTCACAGAAGTAACCCATGTGGAGTGCTTCGCAGGTACCCTATGAAGATGAATGATAGTGGTGGGAGCTGATGTGGAGGGGAGCAGGGGAATCATCTTGGACCATCAGCAGAAGAGAGCAGTGTTCGATCAGATCGGTCAGCTTGTGTTTTAGGAGGACCATCAGCTTAGCTCAGGGACTGGTGGGAGGGGCGGTGAGAGCGTTGGGAAGCTGGGGCAGGACAGGAGGGATGCATGGAGGGGTGTCCCCTGACAGCGGGAGAGAGTCAAGGGTGGCTCCAGGGCCTCTGTCGTTTGACATGATCGCAGGTAACCACAGGCTCTCAGGTAGGAAGGGTGCTGGAGCCAGTGTGAAGTTCACGAGGTTGGTGGGCAGCCACAGGGTCACAGGTTTGGCGCTGGGTATCAGATGAGTGAACTCGCCCTGGGCCCACAGAAGGGGGAGAAGGCGTCGGCCTGTGTGTGTGTGTGTGTGCGCGCGCGTGCGCGTGTGATGGCTGTGACACTCTGCTTGTGTGTGTGTCTGTGTGCCTGCGTGCGTGTGATGGCTGTGACACTCTGCTTGTGTGTGTGTGTGTCTGCGTGCGTGTGATGGCTGTGACACTCTGCTTGTGTGTGTGTCTGTGTGCCTGCGTGCGTGTGATGGCTGTGACACTCTGCTTGTGTGTGTGT
>VSMD01037018.1:0-19584 GCA_008750895.1 Mirza zaza
TCTGTCTCTCATTAGCTGTGGCAACTTAGGTAACTCACTTCCCTATGCAATATTTGTTTCCATCTTTAGAATGAATTTATAATATTCAATGCATGATGTATAATTTAAATAAGTCATCATACATAACTTGTACATGACAGTGGTAAGTACATAAGCATTTGATTAGCAGGTGTTATTTTGATCAGCTACTGAAGTTCAAGCTGGTCTCTGAACTTAGTTTATGACCCTCGTCCATGTCCATGACACATCACAGTAAGAAACACTTTAGATAGTGATGAAAATAAGCTCCTTTAATAGGAGTTTTCTATGTCCAAGAATTGTATGGTAGTAATACATTATCCATAATGAATAAAGATGTCAGTAGATCTTAAGCTTTGCTTCTCCTTCTAGTAGTGCTGCTGTGGATGTGAATATTCTTACCATCTTTCAGGGGCCCCACTGTGAAAAGTCAGACGTGTGTAAAATGTCCAATGAGGTTCAAAGGTGCCTTCAGTAGCCTTACCAAAACATATTACTATAACATGAAAGAAACAACTAAAAATGTCATTAGCCATTATTTTATGGGTTGACCTTTGATTAATCAATTACTATCTACTCTCAATGCTTAACCCAAGTAAATTAAAAAATACATTAATATGATTAATTAGAGCCATAAATCAAGGAGTAGGAGTCATAGTGCAAAGAAGAATATTGATGTGACATATGTAGAATTTAAAAGATTTATTTTTTACCTTCTCTACATCTCCCAGGCCCTCAGTGTCCAGCAGAACTAAGGTGTGGTCTGGCTTCTTGGGATGAGGCACACACCACATCCAGATTCCCTTGGTATGAGATTGCACCGTGGAGCCCAGAGAGAAGCCTGCCAAGGAGAGAGGGGGTAAGACAGGAAAGAGATTAAAAAACATATACTTCTAGAAATTGGGATAATAGTTAAGATAATCCAAGTTAAAAGATAAAAGAAACTATAACCAGTATTAATCTTAATTATAATCCTAGAAATAGGGAAAATAGACATCCAACACAGATTGAAACAGTCATTTTTCTGTAAATTTCAGTGGAAGCTTGCTATATTTTGGTAAATGTTTACCAAACATGTTTACCAGCAATATTTTGGTAAATGTTTATGATCCATTATTATGTAAGGTAATATTTTCATTAACACCATATTTCTTCCAGACAGGCACATTTGTATTCTTAAATGGGAAAATAAAGGCAAAGTGGGAAGAAGAATGAGTTGACTCTAATCTTCCAAAGTGAATTAAAGAGCCATGATGGATTGAAAGTTAGTTTTCAATATTCATCCTGGACTCTAACTTCCTTTCCTCACATCCCTACAGTGGATGATGGCAGTGTGACTGCACAGAGGGGACTCACCCAAACTCTGCTGGTGCCACTCACCCTTTTTCTTCCCAGCCAGCTTGTTCATCAGGTAGGACTTGCCTGTGCGGTAGAGGCCCACGATAGCCACCACCACCACAGGCTGGGTAATGGCAGACAGGGTCTTCAAGGCTTCCTCGTTAGCCACCAGTTGCCCTTTAGTGTTCTCAATGAGACACAGCGGGCCTGGCATGCAGAACTCTGAGGCCATGTTTATGGTGTTCCCTTATCTGCAAGGCAAAAGATGAAATGGAAGGCAATTTCTAGTTACTTAGCCAAGCTGAACTTCGCAATATGGACTAAAGTTTTGTTTTTATCCTTTTTTTATGTTAATTAGCTTTATTTAATATTCTACATTTATATTCTACATTGTATACATATACCAAAACATTATGCTGGCCCCCATAAATGTATACAATTATGATTTGTCTATTAAAAGTAGCATTAATTTTTAAAAACGAATGTGGTAAAATAAACCCAGGATAATAGTAATAGGAAACTATTGCTTCCTTCCTCAAGTTGACATTTATTTCATTGGAGTTAGGGCTGATTTGGCAGATTTTTTTTTTTTAGACCTAAAAATTTGTTTTATTTTGGGGATATGGTGAATTCACTCAAACTTTTTTTTTATTTTGGCATATTATGGGGGTACAGATTTTAAGGTTTTAATAAATGCCCGTTCCTCCCCTCCCCCCACACATCTGAGTTTCTAGCATGACCGTCCCCCAGATAGTGCACTGTGTCTTTTGTACATTTAAAAAAGCCTTGTTTCCCTTTAAGGCTGTTCTATAGACTGTTCCACTGGATCTCTCTAAGATAGCTTTATTTGGAAATAGTTAGACCTACAGAGAAGATTCACAACAGGTATGGAGAGTTCCCATAGATCATTTCCCCAGCTTCCCCTAGTGTTAATATCTTACCTAACCAGAGGTAGGGACGAGAACAATTACTGAAACCAGGATTTTAATACTGATACAATACTACTAACTAACCCACACACCTTATTTGTATTTCAGCAGTTTTCCACTATGGTCCTCCTGCTCCACCATCCAATCCAAGGTCCCTCATTGAACGTGGTCATTATGTTTCCTTAGTCTCCTTGCTTCTTTGCTAATTCCTTATTTTATCTTTGTCTTTCATGACCTTGACAAAATCACTGCCTGTGATTTTGTAGAATATCCCTCATTTGGAGTTTCTCTGATGTTTTCTCATTATTAGATTGAAGTTACATATTTTTGGAAAGTATGCCACAGAAGTGATGTTCTGCCATTTCAGTGTCTTGTATCAAGGGATTCATGAGGTTGACATGACTTATTCTGATGCTACGATCTTAACTTCGATCATTTGATCATTTTGTTAATGTACTGTCTGCCAGATTTCTCCACTGTGAAATACTACCATTTTCTCACTAAAAAGTACCACTTGAAGAGACACCTTTGAGACTATGCAAATAGAGTCTCGACATACTTTAATATTTTCTTCAGCCACTGTTTTTACCATCCACTGATAATTATTGCTTATAAATTATTTACTGTGGTGTTCGACTGAAGGTAACTTTCTATTCTTATTATTCCTTCCACATTTATTAATTAGAGTTCTACTGTGAACGAGAGTTGTCCCTTCTCCTCCATTTATTTTATTCACTCATTCAATCATTTAGTTTTATCAGTGTAGACTTACAGATATTTATTTTGCTCTGTGGGTAATACTTTTCTATCATTATTTATTTTGTTACTCAACTTGTCTGAGTTTGGTTGTTGAGAACTCCTTCAAGTAGGTCTCATGTTCTTTGGACATGCTTTCAATGTATTTTCAGTGCTCATTTGCTTTCTGACACCAAAATATATTCCAAGTGCCTCTCACAGTTTTCCTTACTCAGCCATAGAATAAGCCATTTCTCCCCAAAATTGTTGTTTCTATCATTGCATAATAGTACTTAGACACCAACATATCACACTAGGTGTGTTCATTACCTCTAGGCCCTCTCAGGGGTAAAGTTAAAAAATATATGTTTATATACTAGCACATGAATACACACATCTACATTTCTTTTTTACTTATCCATTTCTATATCCAAGCTCAAGTTTCTTCTGATATTTCCAATTCCAATCCAACACAACTGAATTTATTCAAACTTTTTTCCTTTGTTTTTCACCCTGTTCTATGACTATATCATTGTACATAATATATTTACTTACTCAATTTTAGTATACATAAAGTAGTTTCAAAGTTATTAATTCATAACTGTGAAAAATAAATTTACTAACTAGAGTACGTAATAAGTTGACAATTTTTTTGGACTTTAGGCTTATGCATACAGTTAAAACACTACATTCTAAAATTGCTTGAAAAATAAATAAATAAATAAAATTGCTTAGTTATTTCCTTCTCCATTCTCTTCTGTGTGGTTAAATTATTCATTTCTAATACAGTTAGGTTCAGCTGTTGGTTAATTTTAAGTATGTATTTATTTTTTTGAGATTTTGAAATATCGTGATTCTAAAAGTCGGAGCTTTACAAATATCTGTGGCTGGAGAAGTGTCAGTTCTCCTTCACCTTACCACTCTTTTCCCATCCCAGCTATTTTTCTATTCTTTCTACCTCATTCCTATTCATCCTCCATAGATACCCAATCTTGTTAGATTCTATTTAATCTTTCTTGTATTTTCTTTTCACAAATGAATGTGTGTATTTTCTTGTTCACATTTTCTAACATGAAGATTACAGCCTTTAAGTATATGGAAACTCCTCCATATCAGTTCATAAACAGCTTCCTCAACCCTTTGGATAGGTGTCTAGTCGATTATGTGGCTCTACCACAGTTTATTGAATCACTCGTTTATGTATGGACATTCAAATTGTTTCCAATATTTTTCAGTTACAAACAATGCTGCAATGAATACCTCTACTAACTTTATGCATGTGTATTTTTATAGTGTTGCTGAAGTAACTTCAGGATAAAGTTCTACAAGTGAGATTGCTGGGTCAAAATGTGTGAGTGTATTGTTGTGTTAGGTGTTATGAAATTCCTACCCAGAGGGTGTACCAGGTTGTACCACACCAACTCATTTTGAATCTCATTTTCCAGAAAATACAATTTTTTTCTAGGTGTCTCACATCTTCTGACTTACTTCCAAAATTTCCTTTGGAAACTTTTCATGTTTACATTTATTTATTTATTTTGAGACAGAGTCTCACTCTGTTGCCTGAGCTAGAGTGCTGTGGCATCAACCTAGCTCACAGCAACCTCAAACTCCTGGGCTCAAGCGATCCTCCTGCCTCAGCCTCCTGAGTAGCTGGGACTACAGGCATGCGCCACCATGCCCGACTAATTTTTTCTGTAGATATTTTTTAGTTGCTCAGCTAATTTTATGTTTTTAGGAGAGAAAGGGTCTCGCTCTTGCTCAGGGTGGTCTCACACTCCTGAGCTCAGACAATCCGCCAGCATTTGTTGGGAAATAGAGACGTGAGAAGTTTCAGGGGTTTTGCAGGGCTTTACCTTGAAGGAATGTGTGGACATGTTACTTCACAGAATAGAAGCTGCTTCTACGAAGGGGGGCATTGTCAGAGGACGTTTGCAAACAACGTTTCTTCTCTTACTGCCTGTCATCGCCTTGAGCTTTTTTGCAAAGCAGAAGCTCAGTTTGGGCCCTTGGCGGAGAAGCTGATTAAAATGCCTGCCCAGCAGATAACGTTCAGCTGGAACTATCTTAGACTTCAAGGCTATTCCTGCTTCGCTTCTGACTACATGTCTCTGTGTTTAGAAGAAGTAGATTAGAGTAGTACACAGACTCAGTGTTCTCATTTCATACATTTTATCTTTAATTTGTATGCTCAGCTAGGTCTGTTTCTTTTAGGGCTTAACATGCTTATCTTAGAAAAATTGTGTAACCATCTATTCTTGCAGACAGAATTAGGTAAGGTTCCCCTAGAAACCTCAAAACATGAACTGTATACATAAATCTCTAACAAAGGACAACTATTTACTGTACCAATAAATACTGATGCGGGACTTCAATCTGGGTTTAGGCCGGCCTGAAGCTGAGAACCCCTGACTCCCCCATCTTTTAAACTGCTGTCTGTCTCCGTCTCAATGATTTCTCATATCATCTCTTTATTTCTAATTTCCACATCCCTTGCGACGATCCTTCCTTGGCACCTGCTTGCACTGGGAGGGTGGCCAACTCCCAGAGTGCTGGGATAACAGGCGTGAGCCACGCGCCAGGCCCATGTTTACATTTAGATCTTTGGACTGACAAAGCTCAACTCGCTGAGCTCATGTATAGAGTAATAGGGAGCCTTCACCTGGGAAATGTTATGTCGAATGTATATCTACATTTTGTAACATGGGTGCCATCCTAACCAGCCTTGGTCTTGGTTTCTTCCAAATCTGTTCATGGGCAGAATCTCGTCAGACCATGGGACTCAGCTTACCCAGTAACTTCCTCCTCTCACTGTGCCGGAAGCCCTCCGAGCTCCCACCGTCCATCCCGCCTGCCCACTCACTGGTTCTTAATATTTGCTGCACGTCAGCATTCACATGTTCTCATTCAAGTCTGATATCTCAACCCGGACACTTAAGTCTGTTGATTTCTGACTCAATTATGTTACCAGATTTTGATCTCTCTGTGTTTTAAGATTGAGTCTTTATTCCCTCCATGTGTGTCGGTTTGCATATTACTCCTTTCAAGTAATGAAGACACCATCAGGAAACGTTCTCTGATAAACCAGGCTTGTTTGTTGTTTGAACTCTGCTGCATATGGAGTGTTAGATACACAACTGTAAGCACATCCTCTTTAACCAGAGTTTGATAATTTGATAATTTTGTAAACTTAAAAGCAGTAAAAATCTTTCCTCTAGTAATGCCTTAACTTTGTGTTTTAAACTTGAATGTCTCACTCCCTGTAACTCAAGTGATCATGATACAAAATTTATAATATCTTCCAGATACAAACAGAGACAATAGGCACTGCAGTTTTCATTCTCATCCTAACATGAAGAGCCGCTTTCCTCAGCCATGGACCTGATTACATCTGATTTGCTCTGCTGACAGCTTATGTAAGTATCTGGCTTCCCACCTCTTCAGGGAAAGACAGGAAAAGAGCCATCTATTTTTCCATGATCAGGACTTATTGCCTCTTACAACAATGGTCCACAGAAAGGCACACGGATAGTTTCATTTTGTAGCCTGAGGTATACCACTATAAACTGGGAATAAATCAACAACTGATTCAGAAACAGTGGCCCCACAAAGATTTTGTAAGCTCCTAATTACAATAACTTGTTGCCTCTTTTTGAAGATCCCAAATTGCCTACCTTTATTTATCTAAAACTATAAAGTTTGGCCAACGAGAATGTGATGGAATCTGAGTTTATTTAGGTAGATACTAATAAATAAAGGTAATTTAAGATGGTGTCAAGAAAGAGCCTTAAAACCTCCCCATCTCTGTGCAGGCTCCACCTCTACTGCAGCCTAATACAACATAGCAGGAGCCCAGGGCACTGAAGGGACAAGCAACCCCCTGATGAGACCAGGATTTCATCAAGACCTGTGTCCCATAGCTCATACAGCCTGCCTGGGAGATGTCCATTTTAGAAAAACTCATGGATCTTTTCCTATCTCAGCCCAGTCTTACCTGTAAGCAGAGATCCTTTAGAGCTGAGAAGAATGCAGCTTTGATGAGAAGGATGTGAGTCCTTATCTTGTTCCCTCTTCCAAGTTTGGCTGCAGTCCTTTCGCCCTCCTTTATCTGTCCTGGAGTTTGGGACTTTAACCAGGCTTTGAAATGTGATAATTTTATCCTTCCAATGCCCTGGGGTTTTCTGGAGTTTCTTCAGAGACCTGAGGATTGGACAAATTAAAAAGGAAAGCAAAGAAATAGAGCAATACGAAACTGAAAGTGGTAATTTCAGGAAATAACTCATTTACCATAAACAGACTCTCTGAGAGCTGTTCTGGTGGGAGGGTTTGACACAATTTCTCAATCAGAACATTCCAACTGTATTATTGGGAGAAATCTTAGAGATTGCTTGCCCTATCAACTAAAAGGTTTCCTTGGATCATTTAAAATAATGTTTTTTAAAATATATATATATATATATGTATTTTTTATTTCAGCATATTATAGGGTTACCAGTTTGAGAAGCCTGGGGATGAGAAAGTCTCATGTAATAATTTGTAGATCCAATGACCTTGAATATTGCGCTCATTAGCAGTGGATCTTGTAACTCATGTTTAGTGATGAAGACTGGACATGCCCTGAGGGAATGTCCACTTTTGAATTCTTAGCATCTGAGCCATGTCCTGACACTTGGCATGTAATAAATAAATGAATAATAATGAAGATAGTACCCATTCATCTCACACTTGATACAGACCCACTGTCAACTTCTTTACATAGATTATCCTATTGTATTCTTATCACAAATATTTTACCACAATGTTACAGAAATATTTAATGACTTGTTAAAATTATAGAGCTACTAAGTAAGATCTGGACCCAAGAAGTTTGACTCCAAAACCCAGGCTAACAATTATTCACCAAGGTACCCCTGTGTTTGCTAAGTGAACAAAACAATAACAATGTTTCTCATTTGTCAGTTGTTTTATAGGCCAGATGCACGTATCATTTAAACAGTATAATACTCTTTCACAATATGGGGTGTGTGTTATTCCCTTTGTCCAAGGAAGGAAAAGAGTCAGAAAGAGGTTAAGTAATATGTCAACCCAAAGCCAGTGACTTACACTAAGCTGGCAAGTCATTGAGTGAGATTGAAACTTGAAAATCTGTTTCTTTAATATCACATTATTTCACTATTCGAAACTGCCTCTAAAAGAAAGAAGGGGGGGGAACAGTGAGAATAAGATCCTGTGTGTGGAGGGGGTGTATGTGTGTGTGTGTGTATAAATGTTGGTGAAATCGAAAGTACAAGTAGGGCAGGATTATCTCAAAATAGAACTAGTGCTGGGAAATCAGTTGCTTTATTTCTTCTGAACAATAAAATCTATTGTTTATATCATGCACACACAAAATAGTTTCAGGACAATTTAATCTTTGTGAATTAGCTATAACTTGAAGGTAAATAAAGATGAAAACTTGTTTATAAGTTAAAAATAGCCCATTTTTCCAACTTCTTTTTACAGTTTTTTTTTTTTTTTAAGACAAGTGGGTCAGAGGCTTTTCTCTAACCATTTGACTATAAACTTTCCAGGGGCTAAATAAAAACCTTGCCAGCTTTGTAACCCAGAGGAGTCCTCAAGATGCTGGGCTCTAGGTCTTTTGAAATGTAAACACCCGTAAAGACAGATCCCCAGGTCCCTGACAGCATGGGAACATAATCCAGGTGCCTGTCCTGGATCTCTCTTCTCAGAAAGATAAGGAAAAGTTATTTAACCTTTCAGATGAGGACAATTAACTGTGCAAATAGTCACCTCAATTCCCAAGTAAGTATAGGATGAACCACATGAAGAAAGGTACAACAAAGTTCAGAATATAACAACTCCAGTGTCAAGTCTTCTTATGGGGACAGAGAATAGCATTGATCTTAAGGAAACATGTTACATACTGGCAAAAATAGTGCAATATTAAGAATCTTATCTGTTTTGGTGTATAAATAATATATAAATAATGTGAACTTTCATCATGATTTTCTACTCGCCTGCAGAATAGCTATGGACATGTACTTGGCTCTGCCTATCGAATAATAAAACAATATTCCTTCTTTTCTAAATTTTTATGAGGAGGACTATTGTTTGGTAAAATTTTAAATTCACTAACAAGATGAAAAAAATTAATTTACTACCTACCTTCCAAATACCTTTCCAGAAGAATTAAAGTTCTTATCTTTAGATAAATTTGTATGTATTGTTTGAGAATAATTTCATGGTACACATAAAATAATTCTATTTATAAAAATTATAAATCAACAATAAAAGTAAAAGTCTAGGAGGATAGCTACTGTAAAATTAACAGTATTTTTTGGCTCATTGATGACACTGGAAGTTATCTTTAGTTCTTATACTTTCTTCAGTACTGTGAATTTTTTTAATGACTTAATTATTTTATTAAAATGAAAAACACATAGACACCAAAAAGGTAATTTTTCTTGTGAAAAATCATTTTTTTCAAGAATCATTTTCTGCTAGGCATTCAGTTTTCCAATCCACTGGTCATTTATTTGTTGGAAAGATATTTCATAAGCATATACAATACACAAAGTCTGCTATATATTAGTGTTCAATTGTGTATAGTTGAGATATTTATATTAAGGTAGTACAGATAGGAAAAGTTATTTAGAATGATAGATTGTCCCCTTGGTTTGGACCAATATCAGGGAATTTGATACAGTTGCAGGAGTCCATAAAGATGCCTTATCCTAGTGAGCAAATAAGGAGACAAAGGTTTATGACAATAGAAGGTGTAACAGAGAGAATTGCCTGAAAAAAAAAATGGTTTAAAACGTGCCCCATTTGTTTTGAGAACTGAAACTGCATCCCTGCCCGGGCAGGTGATCAGGAGGGGCCTGGGAATCAGCCATCCCAGGCCCTGGCGCCAGCCTCCCAGCCGGGCAGCTGGTGAAGGTCACACATTTTGTCTTTGTTAGAGATGGGACAATTAGAATAGCTAAACACGATAGCCTAGAACAGAGGGGCCCTCCCTTTAAAGGCTCTGTGTTTCTGCTTATGTTCAGGAAATTTGGATTTTGAGACAAGACGGTCTACCATTTTCCTCCTTTGCTAGCAAAATAATAAACTTCTCTTCTCTTTCCTTCTCCTCAAACCACTTTTTCTCGCTTTTCTGATGAGATCTCAAGGACAAGTGCCAAGCTTTCAGTAACAGATTTTGGCTTCCATGGCTGAGGCCTGATAGGCATCCTGGTGAAATGGCATCCTGGAACAAGGGAGAAACCCTGGCCCAAGACATGGGTCTTCACTGCGAGGGGTGGCTTCTTTTTCACGTCAGAGAATATGGGATCCCAGTAGCTGCTGGAGAGTGTTTATAGCTCTGTGGAAGCTCCTGTCTCAGTCTCCCTGAAGTCGACACAGCCCCCACAGCCTAAATTGAGTTGAGGGGAAGGAAACAGATTTGGGAAATGTCTCAATAGCCATGGCCATTTGGAAGTAAAGTCCCCTGGGGCACCAAGATCCTATTTCCACCCTTTTGGGGGTTGGGGGGCAGTCAGACCTTCCTGTTGGTGAGAGGCACTGTTTGCAGAGGGAAGCCTAGTAGTTAGTGGAAGCTGGGGACCTGGTTTGGCTTTGGAGCTCTTTGTGGTTCTCTGGGAACAGGACTGGGGCTAGGCTGCCATTAGGGGAAGGTTTCCGAGGGAGCCAGGGGACTAGACTACTCATTTGGGGAGTGTTTTTGAACCTTGCAGTTGCGGTGGCATTTATCCCCTTTGCATTCCCATTTGTGAACCTTCCAGCCCTATGGCAGGGCATTTGGGGCACTGTTGAGGTGCAGTTTAGGGTGGCATTTGTCCCCTTTGGATTCCCATTTGTTTGATTTGCCTGGCACTTTGTGTTGAGAAGTCTGTATTGTCTGTGTTTTTTTTTTATAAAGTTTTGTTGCAATATACACAAGCTCCACCTAAAAGTCCTTTGGGAAATATTGTGACTGGATGGTAACTTATAGCTGCAAACCTATGTCTCAGGAAAATGGTTTTGTCATAATCCAATGTATGTGCTGGAGTATGAGGAAAAGTGACTAAGTGAAACTTTAAATTGCACCGTCATATAATGGAAATTATTTTGTCAAAGGTCAGGTAAATGGACATGATCCCATATGGGTTGGCTTATTGGGTAGAAAATGTTTGATTTATTTGAGGCTGGACATTTCGTGTTTAATGACCTAATGTGATCTGAAAGGCCTGGGATAAAGTTAATGGTTTGGTTAAATAGATGAATTTCCCCATCAGAAGGGGGATCAGTGGGTACAGCCTGCTGCCACATGGTGAGGGGCTGGGGGAGAAAAGCCTGTTGCCCCCGCCCCCAAGCGTGCCTGAGACAGGACGGGGAGGTGTGCCATCTCCCGGGAATGGGTCAGGGGAGAGGTCACAGTGCCAGTGGCTGATCTGCAGGAAGGTGCTGCAGGCTCCAGCTTGTGGTGATCAGCCCCTGCCAGAAGCCTGCAGCTGGCTGAGGGAACGGCCCTGCATGGGGAGGCTGGAGTCCAGCCCGGGGCAACTAACGCCTGCCACAGCCATCTTGACACCAAGGGAGGAAAATGGAGTGAGTCTTAGAGAAAAACACCTGCCACCTGACCAGCGCCCCAGGCATGCATTGCAACTGGACAGGGAGGCACCTGGACCGGAGGCTGGCAGCCAGCTGGGAAACAGCACCTTCCCCTGTCTGCTCGGACCTGGCCTGGGGCAGCCTTGTGTTATGCTCAGCAGAATTTCTATCTGCCTGTGGTGTTTGCATGGAACAGGAGCAGGGTACTTAAGAAAATTTCTTCCTATTTGCCTGCCGGTGCTGAGCAGGCCATCTGTGGCCTGTGTGATGAGGGCGGGCTCCGGGGATCAGGGAGCCCCTGTGCTTTCTGAGCTTCCCCCGGCCTGAGTGGGTGGTAAATGTGTGATTTGGGGAGAGCTGCAGCCCATTGTCGTGTGGGAGTGTTAGGGACTGGCCTCCTATACTCCGCCGGACAGAAGGACAAAGACACCGAGGATGCAATCACACAAGAGGAGCTTTATTTTCTGGCTAGCCAGGGTCCGAGCCACAGAGCACCTACGGAGAGGTTGCCCCCTTTAGGCAAGGACCCTGCCAGAAGCTGGGGCAGCCCTTTTATCCCCCCTCCCTCCTGAACACCCGCCATGCCCAAGCTGATCACGCGTGTTGACTTTTGAAATGATTAGTGCCCTCTCTAGTTGCCTTTCAAATTGATTGGCGGACTGGTTGCCCGCCAGCGGTAAGTCTGCCTAGCAGCAGCAAGCAAGGGATAACCAGAAGCAGAAGTATGCAGTTAGCTGATTGCCCCACCCCTGGGCCAACTTCCTGTTATTTCTGGCTGACAATTTGCAGGAGAAGTGCCCCAAACAAGCTAGCAAAACAGGTTCTTACATTCCAAACAAGTTTTCACTGCAAGTTAACAAAAACAGGTTCCTATAGGAGAAGGGTGGATAGTCTGAGCTCCAGGCTGCTGAGTGTCCACTGCCACTGTCCGACTGAAACTCTTCAGTCACATGCCCACTAAATTGTAACTCAGGGTCAGGAATGATCTCAATGTCCAGGACCAGGCAGAAAACTCATTTTGGCCAGAGGATGATCCGTGATCAGAAGGGGACAAATTATATATACAGTTAGTATGCTTTTTGTAAAAAGAAAAGACATTAGAAAGAATATTGCCCAAAAGTTACAAAGGCCTCCAGATAGTAAGAAGCCACCAAGAGAGGATTTTTTTTTAATCCCAGGACTCAGACTGGGAAGGAGGGGGTCAGAGCCTCCTGCCTCCAAATATCCCCACAGGAGTCCTGGGAAAAAGTGACAGTGGGAATTCAATTGGGGCCAACCTGCGTGTACAGACGTGATCTGGTGGGTGGGCCCTTTCCCCAGCTACAGCCCCATCCCTGCCACCAGCCATGCCTGGCACTCAGTGTGTTGGGCACAGCAGTGGGGGAGGGGCCGGATAGCAGTGAGGCAGCTGTAGACAAGCTGCTGCTGAAGAATGGGATTGATACTCAGTAACATGTAAGTGACAGGATCCTGGGCCAGGAGTGGCTTTACAGTGCTGTTAGACCGTGTTAGGAGTTTTTAAAAGGGCTTTCCTGCCCTATCTCATGAAAGGTTAGCAGGGGATTTGTGCCAATCAGACAGATTTGTAAACTTATATTAGTTTGTCTGGGGTCCCTAAGAATGGCTTCTGGATGTCAGACTCTGGACTGATGGTAAAGCCCTTTTACAGGAAAAAAAAATGCAAGGAATGAGCCTTAGAGTCTTAGCATAGATGCTGAGAGGCATCCCGAAGCCAGTGGCATACTGCTCAGAACCTCTGAAGAGCGAGAAGATGGCTTCTTTGATAAATTGTATCCTATTTGTGTATGCCTATGTGTGTCTATTCTCAATCCTGCCCCCCTTTTGCCTTTACAACATGACTGTTTAGAGGTTCTGGAGACTGTGTATTTTAGCAGGATGGATCCATCAGATCAGCTGACACCAGATCAAGAGTGGGATCTTTTCACTGGTGGAACAGCTTTATGAACAGTGAGGGACAAGATACACAGTGATCACAGCACTAGCACCACCACCTGAGACTTCAGCCCAGGAAGCTGAGTTGAAGTTGTCAAGAGGACAAAGGTAAACAGCTAAATATGCTTTTATGATTGTACATGCTCATAGTGCCATTTGAAAGAAAAGGTGTCTCCTGACAGCAGGAGATAAGAATATTAAGTATGCCACTAAAATAGTGGCCTTGATACAGGCCATGGCTGAGCCCAAACAGGTGGCCAACGTGGCAAAAAGAAACCAGGCCACGGGCAGAGCTCCTAGAAGGCCACTGGAGATAATCGATTCTCTGGGACCTTGATACTCCAGCTAGACTTAGATCCTCTTTAAAGCTAAAGACAGGGACTCTGCCATTTGGGATGGCACAGCAGAGTGGAGAAAAATTCCTCATGGATTCATTCGCCTACCCAAAGTTTTGCCTTGGCCCCTTATGAGGAACCTACATGAATGCCTTAATGGATTTGGAGAACCTCATTTGAAAGGATCCAGTTTGTTTTGTAGATGTCAGGCCCTGATATTCTTTGATAATTGCTTTTTAATTTTAAACTATTCTTGAATTAAACTGCTATGACACATGCACCTTAAAATAACCGATAGTGTTATGGTATTAAAATAAAAAAAACCTTCATTTTATAATTTCCTTTACAAGTTTCACAAGCTATCAACAAAAATTATATGAGAGATCCAGTATATTATTAGCCATTTTCAGTACTGAAACTGTTGCCATCCCAATATCAAGGATCTTGGAAATCACTGAGGGTTTTTCATTTTTAGTTGTTGCAATCTCCTCCTTTAGTTGATGTGCAGTGTCCTTTAACTCTTCATATTTCTCCTTAAATTTTCATTAAACATTTCTTCTATGAACTATAAAAGGGGAAGTACATATATTTGAAAATTAGCAATTTTTAATAGTCAAAGCTTTCTAATTAATAATTTCATAAATTCAGAACACATTTATTTTTGCGAGATCTTAGAACACTCTTTGATGAGTTTGTCCAATATTTCCAGATGACTGTGTTTGACTAGAGTGAATACATACAATTTATACCTTTGTGAAATTCCCTCAGCATTATCTCACCAGGGTGGAGAGGAGTTACGTTCCAACACAAAGAATGCCCTTTCAGAGGGGATGTAGTTTTAATTCTAATTAATGCTCAGTTACAATGAGGTAGCAGCGTCACCCTCCTCTAAGAAGTAATGGGAACTACTGGCCCTGGATAGAACATAGGAGGTCAAGCTCCAGGTTGGGACAAAGAATGTATGTTCCTCTAGTTGTATAGGACGAATCAGGCAGATATGGAAACAAACGGAACAATGTCATTTCATATCAAGCCAAATCTAATACATTCAGACCAGAGGTAACTATTTCAGTTCTCTTTGATGTTTGTGCCAAGAATCATAGGAGTGGAGGACAAAGGTCCCATTTCACTGGGCACAGTGACAGCATCCTGTAATCACCACACACAGCAGCCAGCACCCCAGGGGATGTCACATGTACTCTCCAAAGTCTAACACTACAGAAGATGTTGGAGTTTTTTAGATGTATAAGCTTCAATAAGATCCAGATGCAGCCGGGCGCGGTGGCTCACGCCTGTAATCCTAGCACTCTGGGAGGCCGAGGCGGATGGATTGCTCAAGGTCAGGAGTTTGAGACCAGCCTGAGCAAGAGCGAGACCCTGTCTCCACTATAAATAGAAAGAAATTAATTGGCCAACTAATATATATAGAAAAAATTGGCCGGGCATGGTGGCGCATGCCTGTACTCCCAGCTACTCAGGAGGCTGAGGCAGGAGGATTGCTTGAGCCCAGGAGTTTGAGGTTGCTGTGAGCTAGGCTGATGCCACAGTACTCACTCTAGCCTGGACAACAAAGTGAGACTCTGTCTCAAAAAAAAAAAAAAAAAAAAAAAAAGATCCAGATGCATTTAAGGTTTTAGTGAAATATATACCTTTCAGGTTTTCCTTGGAATCATGACTATGCTTAAAATGTTGGCCCTTCCACTCTTGAGGAACCAAGAGTGGGTATTGTTCATCAAATAATGCCAGGCTTTGCAGGAACTCACCTTGACACTGTGCTCCAGCATATTATCACACTATCGCAGAAGAGTTTCTCTATCTCTATGCATCTTATCATTCACTTGAGCTAGGGTTTCCACGAAGCTTCTCAATTGAGCCTCCTTCTGTTTCTGTCTTTGCACCAACATTTGCTTCTCAGCTGCCTCCTTCATGGCCCTCTCTGCTGTTCTATAAATGTTTTAGAGAGGAAACAAAATTATAGTCAAGCCTGAGTTCTACCCTCTAGAGCACAGAGACCAAACTGATTTTGAAATGGCAGGGAGGTGGATGATCGGGACTATCTGAATTCTCCCACTAGCCATGGCAGGAAGAGCATGTTTCAGAATGTGAAGGGAAGACACTCAGTGGTTAGATGTGAAACCCCAACTCTCCATCTTGCTTTAAGATATAGCAGAGCATGTGTTCTCTAGCAGGAGGAAACTCTTTGTGTCATGAGAACCTGTCTGATCAGGCAGAGGGCATTGCAGGAAGCTACCAACCCTCTGAGAGCTGAGTCCTGACCCTGTACCTGCTATCGCCTTCTCTCCAGCAGTGAGAGCTTTGTCTGACCGCAGGATGGATTCCTCCACAGCCACCTATGCCTGCAGGAAGCTCTGGAAGAACTCATTTGTCTGAGGAACCAAAAAGATGCAAAGATCAGTCAGGTAGCAAAGATCTAGTCCTCTGATGAGATATTATTATTCAGTAAAGCCACAAATCTAACCCTGTAATTCTGCATCTGCTTAGGATCCCACAGTGCTTCTCTCCTTCCTTGGCCACAACAAAGTGTCCAAGCCCTTTGATGAGACATGAGAACCTTGGACAGCACCCTCCTGCCCAGCTCCACAGCTCCTCTCCCAGGGACACTGCCACCACCCAGAGTGCAAACAATCGGATTTACTGCAGTTCTACAAACACGGATCCTCCATTGTTTGAAATATTTTCACATTCTTTTTCTTCTGCCTAGATGCTGTGCTACCCTTTCTTAAGTAGCATAACATCAATCAATACTTCAACTAAGAGTTCCCACCTCGATGCCAGAAAGCTTTCCAGGTTGCCTTCTGAGTTTCTATCACAACTTTACTGAGATATGATTAACATAATAAAAATTATATATGCTGAAGGTATATAGCATGTTTTGATATATGTATACATTGTGAAATGATTGCTAAAATAAAAAAAAAATCCATCACCTCATATAGTTACCTGTTTTATGTGGTAAGAACACTTGAGATCTACTATCTTAGCAAATTCAAGTATATAATACATTATTTTAACGAGAGTCGCCATGCTATAAATTAGGTAATCAGAACTTACTTATATTATAAATGAATGTTTATGACTTTTGACCAACATCTCCCATTTCCTCCCACTCCCCTGCCTCTGGAAACAAACATTCCCCTCCCTATTAATATGACTTTGTCGTTATTCTTTAAGTGTCACATAAAGAAAATTCATGTAGTATTTGTAAATGTGTCTCTAGGTATATTCATGTTTTCACAAGTGGCAGGATTTCCTTCTTTTTAAGGCTGAATAATATTTCATTATATTGTATAATATATACATCTTTTTTGCATATTTATTTGTGACTATACACTTAGATTGTTTCCATAGCATGGCTGTTGTGAATAATGCTATAATAAATATGAGAATACAGAGATTCCTTCAAGATAGTGATTGAATTTCCTTTGGAAGCATAGCCAGAAGTCCACCAATAGCTGCTAAGAATAATGAACCAATTCAGTAAAGTTGAAGTAATAATATATAAACTCAGTAAATTTGAATGATAAAAAATTATTGTACAAAAATAGTTGCATTTCTATACACTAACAAAATACTATCTCCCCCAAATTAAGAAAATGAACATTTACAATAGCATCAAAAAGAGCAAGATACTTAGAAATAAATTTAACCAAGGAGATGAAAGAACTCTAATTTGAAATCTATAAAATATTGATGAAAGAAATTGAAGAGGATATAAAATAAAAGGAGAGATATTCAGTGTTCATAGATTGGAAGAATTAATATTGTTTAAAATATCCATACTACCCAAAGACACCTGCAGATTTAATGCAATCCCTATGAAAATTCGAATGAGATTTGTCACAGAAATAAGAAAAACAATACTAGAATTTGTATAGAACCACAAAAAATCATGAGTGGCCATATCAATCTTGATCAACAAAACAAAGTCAGCAGCATATTACCCGATTTTAAAGTCTGCTACAAAACTGTAGTAATAATGAACACTGGCATAAAACACTGGCATAAAACACACAAGTAGCCAGTACCACAGAATGGAAATCCAGGAAATAAACTAACTCATATAGGGTCAAATAATTTTCAAAAAATGTGCCAAAAGTATACCACGTGGAAAGGAGAGTGTCTTTGATAAATGGCACAGGGAAAACCGAATATCCAAAAGAATTAATTGGACCCTTATATCATATACAAAAATAAACTACAAATGGATGAAAGGTTTAAACATAAGACCACAAATCATAAAACTCCTAAAACAAAACACAAGGGAACAGCTCCTTGACATTAGTTTTGGCAATGATTTTTTTGAATTTGACACTAAAAACACAGGCAACCAAATGCAAAAGTAAAGTGGGACTGCATCAAACTCAAAGTTTCTGCACAGCAAAGGAAATGATCAACAAGATTAAAAAGTAACATACAGAACAGGAGAAAATGCCTACAAACATATATCTGATAATTGGCTATATCTGCCATATATAGGAAACTCATACAAAACAATACCAAAAACAAAAACAAACAAACAAACAGAAACATCAAAATAACCCAGTTAAAAAAGGGGCAAAGTACCTTAATCAATATTTCTCAAAAGAAGATATTTCAATTGCCAACGCCTAAGTGAAAACATCTTCAACATCCCTAAGCATCAGAGAAATGGAAATCAAAAGCACAATTAGATATTATCTGCTAGAATGACCATTATAAAACTCAAAAGATAACAATTGTCGGCAAGGCTGTGCAGAAAAGAGAAACTTTGGATATGGTTGGTAGCAATGTAAGTTGATATAGTACAATGTTTCCTCAAAAGAGAAAGTTCTGAGTGTCTGATGGCTGTGAAGTACATCGATCAGCCCTATCAGCTCTACCACTTGCTACCTGTGTCATCTTAGGCATCTTATTAGCTTCACTACATATTACATTACTCAACTGCATAAAGGGAAGGCAGTAATACCTAATTTATATTATTATGAGAATTAAATTGATCATCCAACAAATAACCTAAAAGTGTACGTGGTACAGGACGTGAATGCTCCACATATGTGAGCCATTATGCTCCTCACCATCATCATTACGATCAGCACATACCAGTATGATAAGCATAATAACACCAAAGCCAATTGACTAATACTTTGTCCATCTCAGGTGAGATCATGAGCTTCCTGAAGACACAGTTCTTTCCTTCATAATGTGTCCTCTGTACTTAGCACAAAAAATACCTACCCCAGAGGATGGCGGATGAGAAACACCGCCAGACAGAGTGTCTCTGAAGAAAGGACAGATTCTAGCAGAAATTAGAAGAAAGAAGCAAGAAGACGAGCCTACATCGGATGAGGGTCGGCAGGAGGAGTACCTGAGACCACGGAGACTCCACGGGAGGAGGTTGCGGAGGAGAACTGGAGGCTGGGACCCCCGGAGCAGCCCGGAGACCAGCGGGAAGGGGAGGTGGATCTGCCGTTTCCCCTCCCCTGCATCCCGGACTGCTGGTGGGCTCCCCAGCAAGCGGAGGGACCTGCAGACACCAGCCCAGCGACAACTGCCGCCAGTGAGCGGTAAGCCAGTAGCGGACGCGGCGCCAGGCTCCCAACTCCCTCGGGCACCTCCGTGTGCACAGACCCGAGCCGCGCGGCAGACGCCATATTGCCTCCTCCTCCCCTCCCCCGACCCTACCC